>CM022482.1:3093702-3234613 GCA_011952105.1 Coreoperca whiteheadi | reverse complement strand
CCATAGACGTTGCACTGTCTATGGGGTTTCCCTGCACAGCATGAAAACGGCTCAAAGTAAGTGTCTGATATCTGAAGTTTGTGAGATGGAGCAATAAACTGTGCAAACAGTTCAGCGATGACGCGTCATCAATATAACCCCCAATGTCTTAGCCCGCCGCGGCGTTTGGATTGGTTTTAAAGGCTATACGCCGCAATACCCTGTGTCATTTCACTTTATTGATTATTACTCAACATGTATTCTTAAATGTTCTGATTTCTTTGTATGACTTCAATATTTGGCTTCATGGCTACATCTGGTGGAAATGTTGTGTCAATAGCCCACTTAGAAATGCCCTTACTGATAAAAATGCTGATGTGTAAAATACTTATTTTAAACTGAAAAACACAGTGGCAGAGCGGATCAGCAAGTTATTGAGACATTTATGATCAGTTTTGCAGCAAATCTAAAGTTTTCACTGCATACTCTGTGGGGCTTGACAAAAGCACAGACATAACCGAGTGCTCAGCTAGCAATTTTTATCAGGGGTATTAATGTCCAATTTGAAGTGATGGAAGAGTTGCTGAGTTTGTGTCCATACCACAGCCAAAGATATATTTCAGCAGCTGTGTGACGTAATTGAGCGTGCTGGTTTACCATGGAACAGGCTGTATACAGTTTACAGCACCGCCAGTTTTGGGCCTTTTTAGAAGAAATTTAGTCAACATATGGTGATGTGTTTTATTTTACTGAGGTGCGCTGGCTCAGCAGGGGGAATGTCCTGAAGAGATTCTTTGAGTTAAGAGCAGAGGTGAAGAGATTCATGGAAGATGGCAGAATGGATGTTCCTGAATTTGATAATCCTAAATGGGTCATGGATCTTGCATTCTTAGTTGACATAACATAGGAGCTGAATGTCCTTAACCTGAAGCTCCAGGGCCCAGGTCAACCTATCACAACAGCCTATGAAAGTGTGACATCCTTCTCCACAAAACTAAGATTGTGGTAAACTCAGCTTTCTGCAACAAACCTCAGTCATTTTCCAACATGCAGATGCAGTTTTTTGATAAAATATATGTCACCACTATCTCATCGGAAAAGACTTAGATCATCCCCTACAGCTGCAGGAAATATCTGCGGCCATATCAGCGTTGCAAAGGTGCAAGGCCCCAGGGACCAATGCCTTTCCAATCAAATTTTATAAAAGTTTTTCTACTAAACTATCTCCACTCCTGCTCAATATGTTTGAACACTCCTTATCTCAAGGAACTCTAGCAAACTCCCTTACCGAAGCACTGACTGCACTTCTATAGAAGGCCGAGAAAGACCCAACACAATATAGTTCATTTTGACCAATTTCTCTGCTAAATGCAGATGTCAACATTTTGGCAAAATTACTGGCTACCCGATTAGAGTCTCCCTTAGTCAGTATCATCTCAGCTCATCAGACCGGTTTTATAGAAGATCGGCACATCTTCTCTAACGTTCGTCGCCTTTTAAATGTTCTGTACACGCCCTCATCCCAGGACACCCCTGAAATTGTAGTATCATTAGATGCCGAAAAGGCATTTGATCGGGTGGAATGGGAATATATCTTATTTGCTATGGATAGGTGTGGATTTGGCCCCAGATTTATAGAGTGTATCCATCTTCTGTATACGTCCTCAGTGGCTTCAGTGGTTACTAATAAATCTAAAAACGTCTCTCTATCAAGGCCCACTGTTGTTCACAATTGCTTTCTTTGGTATTAAAATATACAAATTCCTTCCGAGGCATAAGCAGGTGGAGCGTTGAACATAACTCTTGTTATAAGCCGATCACTTGCTTCTTTACGTTTCGCATCCTCTAGCATCTATCAATGATATAATCAAAATTCTGGTGTAGGAGAAGTAGAGTACTGACTAGATATTGTCTCAATTAGCTGTTATTTTTCCCTTTCCCTCTCTCTGTTAACAAAAGCGGTAAATGATATATCTCCCCTGAGCACTACTTTCAGCATTTCCCATAAGAGAGATGGGGAGACCTGCTACATTGAGTTGAATTCTAAAAAATTGTCAATCGAAGAAGATACGTGTTGGCAGAATGATTCATTCAACAGCAGGGCTGAGTTTAACGGACCCTAGAAACGGAGAGCTGGTCCATTACCTCTCGTATGGGGGTTTACCGAGATCTGACATTATATATCTGACATATGTATTTTGTGAGATTAGATGGAAAAGAGAGGTCTAGAATTAAGGGAGCATGTCCGCTATTGTAGAATCCTACAATAGCGGAGTTTTCCACTCCCTTTATCGAAGGGAGGAGATGTTTGTCTGTGAAAAGTAGTCAATTCTACAAGAAAACCTTATTATGGGGGTTGCAGAAACACCAGGGATCTACACAGCTGGTCTGGCTGATAAAGGCTGAGATTTCATTCACCCTTTTAGATTGGACCTGCGGTTTTGTGTTGAAGCGGTCCAAAATTGTAAAGCCGCAATCAACTTATTCACAAAATTCTTATCATCCCAGTTGGGGCCATTCATATTCACCAGCAAGACCTGGGCATTAAGTAATTTCCCAGAGACAATTATATAATGGCCCTGAGGGTCAGCAATAACACTTGAGGTAGAAAACTGATTTTTTTTTGTGTATTATTATTATTATTATTATTATTATTATTATTGTTATAGCTGTTCCTCTTGCCTTGGCATTGAATTTAGAGTGGAATATGTGTCCCACCCATGGTTTCCGCAACCGTAAATGTGTCTCTTGGAGGAAGCTTATATCAGAACATCATTTAAGACGTTTAAGATGAGAAGGATTCTAGACCTCATTCTAGATCCCAGCATTGTTTTAATGCCCTCAAAGGCAGCACACTTTGGGGTAAGTCGGGATAATATCTGAGAGTTTTCCCTCGGTACTGCAGCTTGTGTTGCCTGGCCCAGCGCAAAGAGCGTTCCTTTTCCTGGAATCGATGAAAACAGACAATAATAGGTCTTGGAGGTTGACCATCTCTGGGATTGGGTGCCAAAGCTCTGGTGGTTTCTAGAACACCTGATCCCCCATGACGTCTTTCAGCAGATCTGAAGTAAACTTAAGCATGTCCATTCCGATTTCGCTGTCCTCGGGTATATTTATGATCCGAAGATTTGCCCTACGTGAACGACCTGATGGAGCCTTATTTTTTTTAAACTGGCAGCTGATTTCATATCAGAGCCTCTAACAATTCTTTATAATCTCTCAGTTGAAACCAATGAAATTCCATCTGTTTGGAAATCAGCTTTTGTTCAACCTTTATTAAAAGGTGGTGTGTTGCCACAGTTACTTTGAAAAAGTAATCTAATTCCTGATTACTCCTTTAAAAAATAACGTAGTTACTTTACAGATTACTTGATTTTAAAAGTAACTAAGTTAGATTACAAGTTACTTTATTAGTTACATTCAGCCTCTGCCGACAACACCCCCGCCGCATAACATAAAAATGACAACTGGTTTTGCCAACACTCACTTTATTGGAAGTGCATTTTTAACAGTAATGTCAATGTATCTCCAAACATTTTAAGTTCACCTTAAAACTATTTCCTGAAAAAATACATGTTTTTATAAAAAATTAAATAATGCCAGTCTTTCTTGAATTCACTTAACATCAATACTTGTTTTTACCGAAGTCCAGCTTTTGTTGTTTGGGTGGTGGGGGACCTTCTGCTCTCTGCTTCGCACCACCTGGTGGGACTTGCTTTTTAAGTTTGACCGTGCAGTGCTGCGATTCCAAATGTTTCTTTAAATTTGACGTAGTGTTTTTGTAGCTAGATAACACTTTGTCGCCACAACAAACCTTAATATTGCCATCTATAGCTGACACAAACTCAAAATAGTGTCTGTATTTCCAGCTAGAAAACGCGCATCTCTCTCCTAACTCCACTGTTGTTTCCATTTGTGTCGCTGCGTGATATGTATTATTACACATGATGTGAACTGTCCTCATGCTGAGAACGTGACTTTGCTCCCCAAGATGCCAGAAGAAAGCAAAAATATGTTTTTATTAAGGAAAATGAAAAAAAATATTAACGCACAGTGACTTGGATAAGTAACTTTAATCTGATTGCTGGTTTTGAAATACGAACGCGTTAGATTACTCGTTACTGTAAAAAGTGGTCGGATTAGAGTAACGCGTTACTAAGTAATGTGTTACCGGCATCACTGGTGGTGACCCAGCAATCTTAAACTACAAGCCAATATCTAATTTATCAGTAATCTCTTGTGAGTGAGCGATTAAGAGTTTCTCTATGACAATAATATTTTGTCAAAGTATCAGTCAGGCTTCAGAAAAAAGCACAGTACAATCACAGCAGTAATGAAGGTAATAAATGATATTGTTGTTGCACTTGACAAAAAAACAATACTGTGCTTCACTTTTTATCGATCTGTCAAGAGCCTTTGACACTGTTAACCATACTATTTTAAAATGTAGACTTATTTTTTTGGGATTGTCAGAAGAGGCAGTTGCTTGGTTTTCTAACTATTTGTAACAGAACTTAATGTATTAGATATGTGTTCAGAATTTATTTCTCTTCTCAAGGGGGTGCCGCAGGGCTCTGTTTTGGGACCTCTTCTTTTCATTATTTATATAAATGACCTGGGACTTGATGTGTCTGAGGCTAGTATGCATTTATATGCTGATGACATAATAATTTACTGCTTTGGATCCACTCTTGTCCAAGCCATTGAATTCCTGGAAAAAGCTTTTGTTGCTGTGTTAACTTCTCAGCTAAAACTAGTCCTCAATGATAAGACTAAACTAATGCTCTATTCTAACTCAAAGAGGGTGCCTCAGACGATCCCATTAGTGACCACTCTTAAAGGAAACATTATAGAGGTGGTTCATGTGTATAAATACCTTTGGTATCTTGATTGACGACTGCCTCACTTTCAAACCGACACTGGCTATCATGCTGCACTGTGATTTATACTAACTGTTACTAAGATTTTGATAGATGGAATAAACTCTCATGCTTCAATTGGCCACATTTCCACCATCAAAATGAAAATTCTTCCTAAAATAAACTATGTCACGATGTGGCAAATAGGCAACAGAGAAAGGACCCAAGTGGCGACAGAGTGGTGTTTTATTGTAAATCCCAAAACTGGTAGACAAGCGGCAAAACAGGTAACCAGCAGACAGAACCAACATAGTAACGATAACGAACCGACAAAGAAACAAAATACGTTTTCTGCCCGCACCCTCCCAATCGGAGACGCACATGCAGCTTCTCCTCAGCGCCCAGCTAGAGTGGACATGCCGTTTCTCCTCTTGGCCTTGAGCCAGCTAGTAGAAGGCCGCAACAAAGAACCCTGCCTCCCTGCAGAACTAAACTCTCTGATGTCTTACAGCGGCGATGCGACATCCAGCATAATATTATTGCCTCAACAAGCTAGGGACAAGCCAGCCGGCTAACTTTAAGAAGTAACCAAGCCAGTTAGCGCAAAGCTAACCATACCGAGCACCTGTACACCAATATCACAGCAGCTGCTTTCCACAGCAGAACCACAAATTCTTCCCTGCCTAACACGCTCATGATGGCCCGCTTCCCGTGGAGCAACAACATCCAAAGGGGATTTAAAACAAACCACTGTGCATAGCATGTTAGCTAGTACAGAACTGTTTAGGAACTTTGCATTTGTGCCCTTACTGATGTGATTTTTTTTAAAGATGTATCATTGTGATTCTTTTAAATATGTTCATTAATATGGTAGCCATTGCTAAATCAATGTTCGTTATTGATGCTACACACGGGGTCTTTGCATGCTAACTAACTCCTTTTAACTATTATCTTACAGATCACCTTTATCTGGTAGCATACAAACCCATGCTTCTGCTAATACAACTTTAGTAGAGTAAACTCTCTTAGCTACATGGCTTATCTCCATCTTTAAATGTCCCTTTGTCTAGCCATGCAGCTAATGCTTAGATACACAACACTGAAGCTAATGAAACTGTAGCTACACATATCTTTTTATGGTATCCCCGCCATCTTGATTTAGCGTTCGTTGTTTAATCCACGTTACATCCAAGCACACACACACACCCCCACACATCATTTGTCTGTAGTTTAGTGTATTTAGTTAGTCCTTCCTAGTGTAGCTTTGTTTACCTTTGTAAATAAATGATTGTGTTTACTTATGCTGAAACTTGCTAAAACAAGAGTGTACTGCACTGAATTAAATGTAATAGTGTTAACCAGTGCTTCATTTGTAAATCAGGAGGTCTTGGAACACAGAGAGGGGTCTCTCTCTCTGTCTTTTAATATCAGGTGCTGCAGTCAATCAAATATTTCACAATCAGGCAGGTCCCAGATCCTGTTTTGCAACAAATTTAGCTTTGCGTTAATTAATTGACTCCTTTCTCCACTCCTCTTCTTAAAATAATGTCATGGCCCGCAAAATGTGGCAATGCAGACCACGCCATTTATCTTAAAATGTAATTTTATTGTCTTTAGTCTATTTTACGTTTACAAATT
Organism: Coreoperca whiteheadi; assembly: GCA_011952105.1. Taxonomy (NCBI): domain Eukaryota; kingdom Metazoa; phylum Chordata; class Actinopteri; order Centrarchiformes; family Sinipercidae; genus Coreoperca; species Coreoperca whiteheadi. The sequence continues at coordinate 3,228,137 of CM022482.1, read as the reverse complement.
TTGCGCGAACAGCATTTACATTTTTACATTTTTAGTCATTTAGCAGACACTTTTATCCAAAGCAACTTACATATGAGAACATTCACAAACCGAAGGCGCAGCTTCGGGAGCATTTTGGGGTTCAGTATCTTGCTCAAGGATGCTTCGATGCATGGCTGGGGGATCGAACCATCAACCTTCACAACCCCAGGTAATATTACACCATGTGTAAATATTTCAACATCACTGAAATACTGTCAAAACACATTAAGACTACATGCAGCCTATATTATATTATATAAAACTTACCTTTAAACTACATTTACCGAGTTTTACCCAGTTTTAGAATCTTAGCATCGTTTCAGCTGCACCTCACTCAGAAATATTCATATAAACTCCTACATTAGTGCGACAATTCACAACATGACAAATTATTGTTTATTGATCAGTGTCTTCATGCAGATTTGTTATATTTAAACAGTGATAACATAACGTATGGTGTACTGCATTTTTCGGTGCAGGGGAACTGTTGACAACCTGACGGCTGCCTTACTGTAATGTCCACACAGTCACAGTCACAATAAAATCTATACATTGTATTCAGAGTTGAGGATGAATCCACGATGTCCAGAGATTGCTGTCTCTGTCCTTATATTGAAAACGGATTGATTATTGAAGTAAACCTGCCAGCGAGCAGGTTCACAGACTCAGTCAAGTTACCGGTCTTTCTGAAACAGAAAAGCATTTCCCTCATCTGAGGGTTAACAAACTCAAGAGTTTTCACTAAACTCACTTTCTGAAACAGGGATACTTGTGTATAGAAATTCCTTTTTGTTACTTCAGGATTGTTGTTGTTGTTGTTTGTTGGTCCACATTTGAGCCGCATGATTCTGCAGGAGGACCCGGCCAAACGGTTTTGTCGGTCTACATGCCTACAACGTGTTCGCGTGGGTTCAGTTCACAAAGCGTTCGAATTACTGTCTCCCTTTTGACACATGTTACTGCTTTGAAGTCAGCCAGTTTTGTATCCAAACATCTGTCTGCTCTCTGATAGCCTGATTTTAGGCTAGCAGCCCCATCTCCTCAGTCCTAATTCTTTCAAGTGTGCTTCCCAAGAATTAGGCTGCATCATATGTCATTTTTAAAGTATTCTCTTATGATTTCAATCTCCCCTTCCATCCTTTCAAACCCAGCTTAAGATTTGTGCAAAGACACGGCTGCGAGTAGTAGCCTAGCAAGACTAGGCTACGCAAACAAGAAATGACCGATGGACTGTCGTCAGGGACTTGGGTTCTGTCCAGTCACAAACAAGAAGTGTTGGGGTGGCTGTGGCTTTGTGGAAGAGCGGTTCGATCCCAGCTTCCCCCAGCTCACGTGTCGAAGTATCCTTGAGCAAGATACTGAAACCCAAATTGCTCTTTCAGTGTGTGAGTGTGTATGAAAGTTAGAATACTTTGTACTGATGGGCAGTTAGCTCCTGCCATCAGAATGTGTGTGAATGTGATATGTAGTGTGAAAGCACTTTGAGTAGTCGGAAGACTAGAAAGGCGCTATAAAAGTATAGTCCATTTACCATTAGTCCCTCCCTTTCCGTAATCTGAAATGTCGGTGTTTTGTGAAATGTCAAATGTTGGTGTATTTTGACCCTTTAGGGCCACCGTACAAAGCTCATGTTACAATAGGAACATTTTCTAACAATAACTAATATTATTTATTAGTACAACAGCTCTAAAATGTAGTACTGTTAGGCTTCTTATGTCATGCTATTACTCCAAAGTCTTTGTTTTTACAAATGTATCTAAACAGTCTCATAAAATAGTAAATGATACAATGATCTAGTTTTTAAAAAATCATTAAAAAAAATGTATTGTAAAAATAAATCAAAGAAATCAATCATTAAATATTTAGAAACTTAAAAGATTAAATTCCTAATAAACACAAACCTCTTTACAGTAGATTGCAGACCAAATGATTTATGATTGAAAAATGTAACAGAATTTTGAACCAATTGAAACTTCTGGAGCAATTTAGACGGAACACCTGTGAGCATTGCAATAGTCTATACGTGAAGTGATTAATGCATGAATAAGAACTTCGTTACGTGTAGCTTATTAACAATATATAATGGGACGAAGGATATTGCACAGCCGTACTAGAAGTATAAATAAGTATCACAAATTAAATTGAAAACAGGGTGTATTGCACAGTAGTTTAAGCACCGAATATTCCCAAATTATGTCCAGTATTGCAGAGATCTTCATGATCAGTGTCCAGTTTAGTGACTTAGGGTCATATCGACTAACACTTAGAGGGAGGAGTTATAGAGTTTGATGGCCACAGACAGGAATTACTTCCTGTGGCCCTCTGTGGTGCTCTTTGGGAGGATGAGTCTTCCGCTGAAGGTACTCCTTTGCTTGACCAGCATGTCATGGAGTGGGTGGGAGACACTGTCCAAGATGGCATGTAGTTTGGCCAGTATCCTCCTCTCTGACACCACCAACAGAGAGTCCAGCTCCACCCCAACAATGTCTGTTAGCCGCTACCCTCAACCTGCTGCCCCAGCATGCAACAGGATAGCACTGGCACCCACAGACTCGTAAAACATCCTCAGCATTGTCCGGCAGATGTTGAAGGACCTCAGCCTCCTCAGAAAATAGAGGGGGCTCTGGCCCTTCCTGTACAGAGCTTGAGTGTTCTTAGCCCAGTCCAGTTTGTCTATGTGTACTCTCAGATACTTGTAATCCTCAACGATATCCACGCTGACCCCCTGGATGGAAACCGGGGTCACTGGTGCCTTGGCCCTTCGTAGGTCTACAAGCAGCTCCTTGGACTTTGTCGCATTCAGCTGCAGATGGTTCTGCTCGCACCATGAGACAAAGTTACCCACCACAGCCCTGTACTAAGTCTCATCACCACCACTGATACATCCCACCATAGCAGAGTCATCAAAAATCATCTGAAGGTGGCAGGACTCTGTATGGTGGCTGAAGTCTGTGGTGTAGATGATGAAGAGGAAGGGAGAAAGGACACTCCCCTGAGGGGCCCTAGTGTTGCTGACCAGAGTGTCCGACACACAGTGCTGCAGACGCACATACTGTGGTCTGCCAGTCAGGTAGTCAACAATCCAGGACACGAGTGCATCCACCTGCATCGCTGCCAGCTTCTCACCCAGCAGAGCTGACCGGATGGTGTTGAAGGCACTGGAGAAATCAAGAAACATGATCCTCACCGTGCTTGCCAGCTTGTCCAGGTGGGTGTGAATGCGGTTCAGCAGGAAGATTATGGCGTCCTCAACTCCCAGCCAGGGCTGGTAGGCGAACAGAAGGGGGTCAGTGCCACCGGTCTGTTGTCCTCAGAGCACTGGACGCGGTGTTTTCGGCACAGGAACGAGGTAAGATATCTTCCACAGAACAGGGACCCTTTGAAGACTCAGGCTCAGGTTGAAGACATGTTGAACAACTCCATATAGCTGGGGGGCACAGGTTTTTAGCACCCCGGGGCTAACTCCATCGAGGCCAGTAGCCTTGTTTGAGTGGAGTTTCATCAGCTCTCCTCTCACCCGGTCATTAGTCAGGCACACAGCAGAGCTTAAAGGCGGGGGAGGGTGGGGGGGCATCAATGTCAATGTGAAGAGGGCTGTTAGCCTGAGAGGCAGTTGAGGGGGGAGTAGGACTCTCCCCGGACGTTGGGGGAGGGGGGAGCAGTTGACTCTCAGGGGTCTGAGAGGGGGCAGCAGCTGAGTTAGAGGGGGGATAAGCAGGAGCCAGTGTGTCGAATCTGTTAACAAACAGATTAAGTTTGTTGGCCCTATCCAAGCTGCCTTCAACTCCTCTGCTGCCAGTCGGTCTGAAAGCCAGTGATGCTCTTAATGGCGCTCCAGACTTCTCTCATGTTGTTCTGCTGGAGTTTCCACTCCAGCTTCCTCCTGTACTTCTTCTTGGCCTCCCTTCCCCCTTTTCCACCGAGGCGGAGCTGGTGCTAGTTCGGAGCCAGAACCAAATTTCAAATCGGTTCTTTTTGTTTCCACAGCCGAAGCACCAGCTCGGAGCCAGGAAAAGTGGTTCTTAAGTAGCACCAACTTGTTGCTTGGCTAGAAGTAAGCACCGCTTCCTGCGGCGGCTGGGGGCGGGGTTACCATGACCGACAAGACGAACGGTTTCCACTTCTGCTTCTAACACCAACGCTTAATACATTTCTATTTAACTGCAATTTGATCGTTTATCAGCAGAGTTGATGCTAGGAGGGTAGCAACATGCTGAGGCTAAAGTTGACATGTTTTTGTTAGAAATAAATGTTATGTACGTACCGTTACTCTCGCTCGTAATCTCCGTCTGTACAAACTACTGCGAATATAAATAGCAACGCAACGTCCGCGATTGTTTGTGTTTGGCGCTGCCGCGCTAGCGTTACCGGGAAAGATGTGACCTATACAGTCACGTGAGTCCTGGCTCTGTGCTGGCTCCGTAGCCAGTGGAAACACAAATGGGTTCTTAGAAGGTTCGTCAGCCGAACCAACTCCGAACTGGCTCTAGTACTGGCTCTGAACCAGCACCTGGTTCATTTTGGTGGAAAAGGGGTACCTGATCTTCACCTTCAGGGCAGCCTAGATTGCATCACCTCCTCCCTATTACCATCTGTAAAGGCCCTCCTCTTCGCATTCAGGATGTCTTTGATGTTCTTTGTTACGCACAGTTTATTGTTAGGATAACAATAAAGCATTTTAGTTGAGACATTGCAGTCCACACAGAAGTTAATTTTGTCAGTAAGCCCATTTATGTCCTCTCCATGAGGCTCACAGAGTGCATCCCAGTTTGTCACCTCAAAACATTCCTGCAGTGTCTCATTTAGGCGTCCTCACTGTCCTTGTGGTCACAGGCTGCCTTTTAACCAGAGACATTTAACAGGATTTGAGGTGAACCAGGTTGTGGTCTGACCTACCCCGGGGGGGAGGGGGTAAGAGCTATATGCGTCCTTAACGTTAGTATACAGCAGGTCCAATGTCCTCTCCTCTCTAGTAGGAGAACTCACATACTGGGTGAAATTAGTCAGTGTTTCTTTCTTGAAGAGCGTAGTTAAATTTATACTTACACACAAGTTACTCAAGTTTGGAAGAAAAAGGAAAGCTAAAAGTTAGAAAAAGTAAGATGATGAGACAGAGCTACGGCAACAGGCAGCATGCACGGTGGCGCATGCGCACTAAAATATCTAATGCAGAATAATTATATATAATTAAATATAGCCACTTATAAATATAGCACAAAATGTAGCCCAATTAAATTCATAATAATGTAATATAATCTAAATTAGTGTAGTTTTTTGTAATAATACAGATTATGCTGTCCTGTTGGCTTCATCAACCCAGGACCTTTAGTGCACTGGGATGGTTTTCACCCAAGTGTGAAGCGGCCTGGATGAGAATCAACACCTCCAAGTCCGAGGGCATGGTTCTCAGCTGGAAAATGGTGGCTTGTCCCCTTCAGGTTGGTGGAGAGCTCCTGCCACAAGTGGAGGAGTTTAAGTATCTTGGGGTCTTATTCACGAGTGAGGGAAGGATGGAACGGGACATCGACAGGCGGATCGGTGTATCTTCCGCAGTGATGCAGTCGATATGTTAAAGTAAGAGCTGAGCTGCAAGGGGAAGCTCTCTATTTCCTACTCTTACCTGTGGTCATGAACTTTAGGTCATGACCGAAAGGACAAGATACAGGTGGCCGAAATGAGTTTCCTCCGTAGGGTGACTGGGCACTCCCTTAGAGATAGGGTGAAGAGCTTGGTCACTCGGGAGGAGCTCAGAGTAGAGCAGCTGTTCCTCCACACTGAGAGGAGTCAGCTTAGGTGGCTCGGGCATCTGTCCCAGGTTGCCTTCTGGACACCTCCCTGGGAGGTGTTTTAGGCATGTCTAACCGGGCGGAGGCCCCGGGGAAGACCTAGGACACGCTGGAGGGATTGTGTCTCTCGGCTGGTCTGGAACACGTCAGTATTCCCCGGAAGAGCTGGAGGAAGTATTTAGGGAGAGGGAAGTCTGGGCATCCCTGCTTAGACTTCTGCCCCCGCGACCCGTGGAAGAAGATGGATGGATGGATGGATTCTTGGAACTCTTCGGCTCCTTTAGACTCTCCTATTGGCAGATGTATGACAGCATAGTGGGGGAGCTCTACTGCATGCGTTACTGCCATCTGTCTTCCTGCACCAATATTGTTTGCTTGGCTCCAATTATTTGACTTCTTGATGACTTCTCCTGCCCATCCCACTAGACCTTTATGGAATTTGCTGTATCTTTAGGTTGACATTGGTATAAAACAGCAATCCATCAGCATTAATGTCCCAAAGTTTTCCAATCAAATGATAAAACTTGATTCCAGATTGGAGATTGAACCTGTGTTTTTTCAGGGAGTATCAGCTCCAAGGCAGGAGCCAACTCTTCCATCCCACCATCAGCTGACTTGGACTTAGCTTTCCCTTTATGCCTGGGCTGCATTTCTGTCTCGGTTGGTGATTCTTTGCCCACCTTCTCGTAGATGGACACTGCTTGTCAGACAGACGGGGTTGCATAGCTGGATAGCATGCCTGGGAGTGGAAATGTCTCTATTCCTGGCATTCGAATCTCCAGCCCTTCGTCTTCCGTCTGCTTCTATTTTTGGGTACCAGAATCTTCACCATTAGGGCTCTCTGAGCCTGACTCTAGAAATGAGTGTTGGTTCTCACCAACACTGAGCCTTTCCCACTTTGCAGGTAATCATCTTTATTATAGGGTCATACCCCTCAGAGCAACTCATTACCTTTATGTTCCCTTCCTTCGATTCCTCCAGCACCTGGACCCACCATTTAAGCCACTCTACGGTGTCTGGCTTTTTCTTTAGTATGTCTGAACTTTACCTCACTATCACTAGCTGGCTGTCTTTGGTTCTTTTGGAGTAGTAATCCCCCTGGTTTCTGCAGGCTCACTCCACTTCCTCTTCCAGAGTGTCACCTTTCCACAGATTAGATCCTTGTAGGAAGTTCTTCACTGTTGGATGCCAGGTGGCATACCCATCACATCGCATGATAACCATACAGGGGAGGCGGTATTTTGCTGCAGGTGTCTCTGAACCTTCAGACACAACAGCTCTGGGTGCTATGGTTTCGGGGTTTTATAGGGTGTTTTTTGGGGTTTGGTGGAGGATTTTTGATTATTGTCTGTTCCTTGTCATTATAGTCTGAGTTTTTTATGTTCATGGTTTTGAGTTCTTGTCTTATTTTGTAATTGTATGTTCAGTCTGCATTGTGAGTTTTGTTCTAAGACTTCCTGTTTTATTTTGGTATCTGTCTGTTCCCCTCCGTCTGTCCGGATAACTTCCTGTCCCTGATTACCTGATCGTGTTCACCTGTGTTTGTCCTGCACCTCTGCCTCGTTGTCTTCACCTCCCGTGAGTGTATTTAGTTCGTGTGATTTCCTGTCCTGGTGCTGGATCATTGTTTGTACCTTCCTGTGTATCTTCCCTGTGTTTTATTCTCTTCTGTGTTGGTTCTGTCTCATCGTGGATTTTGGCATGCTCCTGGTTTTCTGTTTGCTTGCCTGCCTGTTCTCCAAGTACCCTTTCCAACTGCCAACCTCGTCAACACGCAACACTGGGGCTCACCGGCTCAGGCAATGTTGCTTGTGGTGAGGTGTCTTGATCCTTCATGTCTTGTCTTTGTCATCTTGAGTCGTCTGCCCCTCGAAGCCTCTCATAGTGCTTTGAGTCAGGGACGAGTAGCAGATTGTTTGGGCTATTTAGCGGCATTGACTGAACCTTGTATGATATCCCTCGATGGCTGTTCCTCTACCCCACCCGCTTCTGCAGTTCCTGTGGGGTTGGCGACTTCTGCAGTCCTGCCTGGCGACATCTTGTGGTCTGGCTGGCGACTCCTGCAGTCCTGGTCTGCCGCCTGAAAATCCGGCTTCATCCCTCACTGCTGCACGCCTCTCACGGGTCATCTTTAACTAACAGTGGCTGGCTCTCTGCTGGGGTTCTTCTTTATCATGCCCCACGTTGGGCACCAAGTGTCAGATCCCAGTAAACCGCCTTACGGGAGGTACTGGGAGAGCAGAGTCTGTCTGGCCAGAATGACCCCACTCTTCCTTTTGTCAGACCATGTGTCTGATGAACCTTTCACAGCTCAGTCCAAAGCTCCCAAAATGGTCTAGAGTCTCACATCCGTAATCCACAGTGTGAGAAAAAGGAACTTCAGTCTGAATTTGTGATTCTCTGTCACTGGAGTAAATGGGTAATCCTTTGCACGCTCAAGTTCTCAAACTCAAGTTCTAGAAATTCCTTTTTGTAGATGTTACTGCTCACGATCTCCTTCGTATAACTCTTCAGATGAAAAGGCACAAGGAAATAACTCAGTTTTTCTCTGTCTCCCTAATTTATATCCTTCTATGTGACTCACTTATGTTGCACACACTTTGACATTTCATAGCACATGCACCAATGTCAGGCCTGTAGCCTGAGCACCGTTGTTGAGATTTACTTGCCCAGACTGTCTCCTTTTTGGGCATCCGGAGGAACCATGAAGGTCATTTTCCCCTATTTCTGGCAGTTGTTGACCCTCTCTTGTTATGACTTCATCCAACATTCAAATTCAAAAAAATCTCTACTGCTTATCAGTGCTACATTCCTTTAACTGTGCATCAGTTTGTCAGAATTTCAGCCCTCTCATCTCTTGTAAACACATTAATCTGGTTAAAACATTCTTACTAACATTTCCTATGATTAATATTGATTATCTTCACTTCTAGTTAGCAATGCAGCTTATAATTTTACCATAATTTGTGTGTTCTACCATTCCCATCAGGATTTTAGATGTGATTTACTCTTCATTTCTCCCTTACTCCCAGTTTAACTAAAACAGGGGTACCGGGATCTCAACTCACTTAACAACTGTCAACCAACATTGCAACTCAGGTAAATTACACAGTTTTATTTTTGTGGCTAGCAACACAGAAGTAGTACTGATTTCTGCCTGTTGTTACCATTCATTATGATTTCTGTACGGATTAATCATGGCGTGAGAGAAGCTAGCTATCTGCAACATGTTAGACCAGTCATGTGACCCTACAGTCTCAAACCCAATGTCCAGTTCTTCTGCATCCACGACATGTCTTTTCTCTTGTCTCTGGGTGTGTGTGTGAGTATATTCTCTTAGGAGCCCTTCCCTCTGCTGTGCTCTGCTCTTTCTTTTAATCTCAAACACATCGCTTCAAGACTTCTGAAAATGTCTTTGCCTACCAAATTAAAATTTATTTTAAAGATAATTGACAGATTACATCATTCAATTAATAAGCAATTTATTAGTTTGTACTGGTAGTGGTTCACATAGCCATTTTTATGCCTACTTAGATGGGAATCTTTCTGAAAGTGTTTGATAAACTCTAGTACAGATTATTTTGGTCTTTGGAAACACACACTGACAACACTAAAATCTAGCACTGTTATTTATAGCAACCTTTACATGTCTCTAACTAAGGACTGTTTCTGTAGCCCAGGCACCTTTTTAAAATCATGAAACATAGATTAGGCTTGTTTTTCAATCTAGTCAGTGTTTTGGCTCTATTTTGGAACTTCTAAATAACAGGGCAGTTGCCAGTTTTAGCACTAAAATTTATGCTTATTTTTCTCAATTTCTGACCACAAAGCCTTATTGTGCTTTCAACTTTCACCTGTGTACATCATGGAAAGAATGCTAGAATATTTAACTCAAGTAAAAGTAAAGTTACCAGTGTAAAATTGTAGTCAGATAAAGGTAGTGAACATGTACATGAGTACATTTTTTAAAAGGACCGTGCCAATTGATGATGATGATAATGTTATGATAGTACTATTAAATTAAAGTACATTTAGGCTAAAGTAAAATTGATCAACATTTCAACGTATACACTGGTGAAACATCACACCTCTGAGTCACGATGTCCAAACCAACAACAATAAATTCCTTTTCTATAGACGAACATTTGCAGCCAGTGTATACAACTGATTATCATCTATTTCTCAGTAACATCTTACTACAGTTAAACATAAAACAAGACAAAACTCAGATAATTACACAAAAATGAGTAACAATAAATTAAACAGCTATGGACACAGCAGCTGGTGCAATAAGCATTATTATGGTGCAGAAATTAAACTGGGAGGTGGTTTGATTCTAATCTAATTTTAAACTTTAACAAGAGAATGAAACATCACCAAGTTTTCTAATTGTTCTTTTTAAGCTAAAGCATCAATCCCCAATGTCACAGAAATGTATCTGTTGTTCACCTAAGTTGGCAGAGCAGGGCAAGCATTGGAGGGGAGAAGTGAGGCGGTGCCATTTCTTTGGGCACCCGATGTCGATTGGTTCCAGAAGGAGCTTCTCTGAGTCCCATGTGTCAGGTCACGCTGTCCCACGGGGCCAACTCTGGCCTGAGCTGGATCGGTTTCTCCGTAACCCAGTGGATGCAGTTTGATTGTGGTGACATGGCAACGCAATGTAAGCGTGTGTCAGCTTTGAATGGATTTAAAGGTCGTCGTGGTCCTCGTTAGGACTCGGGTGTTGCACTGGATGCAGTAACTTTTTTACTCTTACCCCTTTTCCACCAAAATGGCTGGTTCAGAGCCAGTGCTGGAGCCAGTTCGGAGTTGGTTTAAATGACGAGCCTTCTAAGAACCCGTTTTTGTTTCCACTGGCTAAGGAGCCAGCACAGAGCCACGACTCACGTGACCGTATACGCCGTGACGCCGAACACAAACACCTACAACAATCGCGGACGTTGCATTGCTATTTATGTTCGCCATAGTTTGTACAGACGCAGATTATGAGCCAGAGTAACGGAACGTACATAACATTTATTTTTAACAATAACATGTCAACTTTAGCCTCGGCATGTTGCTACCCTCCTAGCATCAACTCTGCTGATAAACGATCACATTGCCGTATTAAGCGGTGTAAGAAGCAGAAGTGAATACCGTTCGTCTTGTCGGTCACGGTAACCCCGCCCCCAGCCGCGGGGTAAGCGGTGCTTACTTTTAGCCCAGCACCGAGTTGGTGCTACTTAAGAACCACTTTTCCTGGCTCCGAGCTGGTGCTTCGGCTGTGGAAACAGAAAGACCTGATTTGAAACTTGGCTCTGGCTCCGAACTAGCACCAGCTCCACCTCGGTGAAAAAGGGGTATCTGATGTCAGAAATTGAAGTTCTTTAATAGTGTCTTCCTTTACAGAGTTAAGTCTGAGTCTGTTTGTCATCTCTCCATCCCTCTTTATTTCTCCTTTTCTGCACCACATGACTGGTGCATGAAGTTCAAGCTGGCCCTCCTGGAATCGCCCAGGGTCTGAAGGGAAGCCTGGCTTGCAGAACCACAGAAGACGTGCAGGAAAGGCAGATGGAAAGAGAGCCACATTCCGGACACACAGCCCGTAGGCCGCCATCCAGGCGAGTCAACCACTTTATTAAGGGTCTACAAAGTACTGAAGAGAGGAGCGCAGAGAAGAGAATGCTCTTTGGGCTTTCTCTGTTTTTGTAATCATCTGTTCAGGACAATGTTGTGTCCAAGGCACAAAACTCCTGTCCACTCCCACAAGCTTATCCTAAACCTGTTTGAATTAAGTTTTAACTTTAATTCTCCAATCTTATGCCCATTTATTGGAAGGCACTACACATTATACAAATCAAAGGGAATATTGTCCGCCTAAGTAATTAACAGATAGTGTAAACTGTCTTACATGTTAGAAATGCATATATTTCAGCAATCTTTGTTTCTTAGGCCTGTCTGGCGACGGCATGAGTGGGGTATTTCTTTCCCTTTGATAGGCAGATACACTGCTGCATGTGTGAGGCATTTCTCCTTATATTTTATTTCTGGATTAGTTTAGTTCCTGTATCAAAACCAGCATGTTGAAATAAAACTTCACATTCTGGGGCGACTGTGGCTTTGTGGCGGAGCGGGTCATCCACCAATCAGAAGGTTCGATCCCAGCTTCCCTCAGCCCAGGTGTTGAAGTATCCTTGAAAAATGCTGAACCCCAAATTGCTCCCGAGGGCTTTGCCTTCAGTGTATGAGTGTGTGTGAATGGTTAGATTACTTTGTACGGATGGGCAGTTAATGTGAGTGGTGTGAAGATGATATGTAGTGTGAAAGCCCTTTGAGTAGTTGGAAAGGCGCTATACAAGAACAGTCCATTTACCATTCCTATAACATTAATCAAACACGGTATATCAGTTAATTTACATTTGACTTTGAATTGCAAAATTGGTTTCTTTGTTCTTTATTCTTTTTATTGGTGTCCTCCCTGAGGCCTGGCAGGGTCGTTTAATGACCTAAAGATGTTTGCGGGAAGTTTATCTTTGAATTCTCACAGAGCTTGTTTTATATGGAATGCCTGTACAGTTCCAGTTTCCTGATGAACAGATAGCTTTACTTGTTGCTAAAAAGTAACCGCTAAATGCTGTTAACTCCGTTAGTTTGTTAGCCAAAACTCCATAAATCACTGAGTGTTTAGGCAGTGCAAGGTGCCAGGAGCCAAACCCAGCAAGAAAACCGCCTGCTACTTAGCTACTGTGTGATTACCTGTCTTGTTTTCAAACTGCAAACTGGCCTCCATCTTCTCTGAGGCTGCAGCTCTGTGAGATAACCACGCCCCCTTAATTTGAATATAATTAAGGGGGCACCGCCAAAAGAAATAAATAAATGTGTCATTATGACATAGTTCCATGAAATAAATAAGTGTGGTATTACGAAATAAATGTCCAATGAAATAATAGACTATTTATTTATTTAATGAACCATATTGACTCATTTATTTAGTTCATAGGTATATTTATGTATTTATTTATTTAATATTGAATGAAATGGCATTCCATACTTGTCTATTTAGAAGAGGGCATCATTTTTCTGTGAAATAGTAAAATCGTTGGCAATTATGATCAAAATGAGGTAACATGTAAGATAACGATACATTTCCTGTCTCACTACCTATTCAAAGAGACAAAAACCTCATGAGGCTAATATGTAACATCAAATAATTCTAGGCAGGTTTAGTTGATTAATATTAAGGTTAAGACAAAAGAGGATCAGTTGAAAACATTCTTAGCGATATGTCCTTACTTGGCAGCAAGTAAAGATTTACAAATGGAATTGTACCCCAAATGATTGTGGATGTCCTGAAAAATGAGTTTTGTAATAAAGAAAATGGTAACATCATATTAATTTCTTTACATAAAGAACAGTTCTTATATTGTTACTTCAATGTAGCACATTGTTTAATACATTTTATTCTGTATGGCAAAGTGATAAAGTGGTTTTCTTGTTCCTTTGGTCTGATATTGACAAGTCCTGGCTTCAATCAATGAAGATCAGAGATGTGAGATGTTTCTTAAAGAGGGTGGTTTCAAGCATTGGTCATGGGGGAGTAGGTGGTAATTTACTAGCCTGGTTTAGATTGATGTACTGGTGAGACTTCGCAGATGACCATAAATCACGAGATTGTCTTCCATTAGTGACCTGGATCTGGCAAAGTTTGGCAGACAGATGAAGTTGCTTGGAATGCTTGTCAGTCTCTGGTCAGGCCTGGTTTATGATTTAGAAGTCAGTTTTCAGTTTGCACAATAGCAGAAATTTGTCTCAGTGATCAAATTCAAGTCTCAACTCTGTATGTTTGATCTGTTCTCAGAGTTTTCTCACTCAAAACTTCAAAAAGAGTCAAAACAAGATCTACACATAAAACTCAGTTTCTCTGATTTGTCACAAACCCACTCACTGGATGTAGAAAAACCAAGCAGGAAGTTGCTAGAAGTAGGAACATTTGAACCTGCTTGCTTAACGGACACAAAGGAATATTTTCAACCAATTGTTTCGCATCCTCTATGTCAAGGTAAGTAACTGAATATCTACAGTATCCACATGTATGTGTTTAGTCCAGTAGAGATACACATTAGTAATCATACCTTTTAGGTGTTTGTCAGTATACTAGGTTAAAACTCTGTAGTTAACTCTGTAACAGTTAAGACACAGGATCTCATGATTTAGTGCAGCAGCTAGCAGTGGGCCCATGTGTTGTGTTTACTGCCACAGAGAAGTGAAACACTCATTCATGTTAAGTCAGAGACTCTCCCATTGGTCACCATGAGTTAAGCCTGGACAGATGAGGTTGTTACCAGCTGACAGTCCGGCTAAAAAACTTCAAACCAAGTCTCAAAACTGCGGTTCAGAGCAGCAGGCTGTGTGTGTGCTGCCACACCGACACTCCTCCCTCAACAGATAACATTATAATACAAATATTCTGGCGAATTATACAACATATTATAGAAACCATCAAAGGAAAAAGATGTTTTGTATTTCTTAATGCAGACATATTAGGCTGTCAATTGAATAGAACTGTATTATGTATAATAGCTAATGTAATTTGAAAAAGTGCTTTCAGTCTAATGTCAGATTATTCTCTGTAGGGTAAGTCATGGAAATTCTTTCCTGGATCTTTTTAATCAAGTGGAGTTTTGCATATTTTCTGCTCTTTGTAAGTGAAGGGTTAAGGGTTAAACAATTGTGAGAGTCCTTACATTTTAGTGTATTAATTTTAATACTCTTTCACTGTACAAATATTAATTTAACTTTCGAAAAACAATTCATATTTTTACCAGAAATACATGTAAAAACATCTTCCCTGTGGGCCAAGGTTTGTCTGCACCTCCTCTATAACACAAGGTAAGTTTTTAATTTTTGCCATTTTACTGCTGAACTATTAGGACAGCAGTAATGTCAAGTGTGTTATGTGTCATCAGTAAGTTTAATGGTGGAAAACCGTTAGTGTGGTCCTTTTTAGGTATTGACTTTCACTTTAACATTTCCCACTGCCTTTTTATTAGGATATTGTTTTTTTATTGTTTTGTTTTATATATATTATATTGATGTGATGCTGATCTGATATGAGGTGAGTAACAAGTTGTTGTTTTGTTTGTATTGTTGATGTTTCCTCAGATCAGTAAACAGTCCATGCATACACTCTACCTATGTTGTCTACATGTTTCCTGAGCTTGACTGGTTCTGGCTATGCATACTCACTCTACTGAATGGTAGGTAAACCTGCTATGGAGTGTAAAGATAATGCAGATATTCACCCAAACCAAAAACTGATTACTTCAGTTTCGGACGGAAACGAGGGTCTAATCAGTGAAATCTTTTGGTCAGAATGTAAACCAGTATATTTTCGGCACACTGTAGCACATGGTTGTGTCATTTCTGGTCTAATTTTGGAGGAAATATCATACCTTGAGACAAGGGTCCAAATATTGAATCATCTTGTTTTTGTCCATCCTAGCCCAATGTCAAGGTTACTGTATTGCCTGCCATACCATAACCATTTGCCAAGAATGATGTACACAAAAACTTAGTGTGCTAACAAGGAGGTTTTATTTTTTCTAACTCCTGTCTTTTTCTCTCCTCAGAATGAGGGCATCCATATAAGTCTTAGTGCACCTACCGAATGAAGACCGGTAGAGACGGAAGGAATACATGGTGAGTTGCCTGTAAAATACATTAAGTGTGACAAAGTAGCTGTAGATCAGTGGAGAAAGCACCTGATTATATCCTAGATTTCAGAATTATTGTCCTGTTGAAAGACTAAGTTTCACTTGCAGTGGCTTCCTTAATTGTGCTACCTTTTTTCGTCACTTTTAACAATATGTCATAGCCCCGCTGAACCAAAAGTGTATCCACATCATGATGCTTTAACCACCATATCTGACAGTACTAGTCTTCTTCAGGAAGTATTATGTATGCAGCTTAAACTGCTTTGAATTTTGACTTTCAAAACCTTGTCCAACATATTGGATGTCACTCAATTTCTCTCTGGAAAATGTCAGCCATCTTTTGACTTATTTCTTCTTAGGTGATGGTAATCTCTGTAAGCAGATATTTTTCATATAGTGTAAATGCAGTATCTAAGTCAAGGGACCAATACTTTAGCATTGGAGGTGTTCTGGTTTTTGTTTGTAGTCTGAGTAGTATTGACCAATCACGTTTGAGTGGGCTTTGGTTGCATGCAGGTAAGCAGTTCGTGTGGAAAGCAAAAGAGGCAGAAAGCATTGGCTGAAATGCGATTTCCGATGACGATTTAGCTTTTTATTTGTTTTTTTTTTTAACTATTCATACGCAGATAACTTTTTAAAGAGATTAGCCGAAATGTGACTCTCCCATATCAAGTTGCTCATCAGACTGCAGAGGAAGTCTTGGCCAGGATATCCGGTGGCTACATCAGAAACCCGAAACATTAGCCATGATGGTATCTGTGTAGCCACACTCCGGTAGGCCATTTTTTGCAGAGCTCTTGATGTGTTTGACTGATGCACCGTCACTCTCAGCAGCTGAAGTCTGTAGCTCTTTTATAGTGTTTTGTCTCTTCTTCCTTCACCTGCCTAGTGAATATAACTGCTTATTGGGATATTCAGACTTTGATTTTACTTTTTACCATTTAATTTATAAGTGCATCTGTGTTTAAATTTCTAGCCATTTGTGAATGTGCAATTTTCAGAATGTTTTAAATAATATGCTAACTTCTATTTTAACTGTCTTGCAGCGAGACTCCTGCAGCGAGCCTCTTGCTGCACTGTATCTTTTAAACTTGCATTGTATTCTTTGTTCATGGGCTCTCTGTTGTATTTTACCCAGCAGAACACAGTCACTGAGGCCAGCAGTTCCATGGAGCAATGTGTGATGTGGCATGTCATAAAGAGGGATGGAGGGATCAGGGTGTCCTGATGGGGAAAAAATGATTGTCTTCAGTGAAATGGGGAGCATGGTGCTCGCTTTCTTTGGACTCTGATATGCTACTCATCAGACCTCAAATGCATATATGAAGTCCTGCAGCAGATTTTCCTCGATCAGGATGGACAGAGGATATTGTCAAAGGGACGATTCCTGAAAAACAAGCTGTTGGTGTCAGTGAGTTTGAAAAAGACTAAAAATCATACATATTACGTATTTATTAAAATTTTGTAGGGGGCGCTATGGAGCCATTTTGCCACATTTAACACTTCGGAAATGTGTGCAAAGTTTGAGTTTTCAAGCACCTTTAGCACTCACTAATGTGATTCATTTGTAAGAAAGAATAATTGAATTCTATACAATTCAATTTGTATGGCGCCAATTCATAACAGAAGTTGTCATTGCACTTTTTCTATAGACCAGGTCTAGACCGTACTCTTTATAATATTATTTACAGAGACCCAACAATTCCCACCATTAGCAAGAACTTGGCGAGAATGACATGGAATAATTCCTTGTGTGGCTGCGGTTATGGGTTGGGCCAGAAACAAGCTGCAGAAAGTCCATAATAACATGAAATTCAGTGGCTGTGTCATTCGATGAGGTGTCAACATGAAGATAAAATCACCAGAGATTAAAATGTTTTCATTATTTACAACTGAAGATAAAAACACAGACAACTCATTGAGGAAAATGGCATCCATAGCACAAGTACACAGAGAGCCGGACCTGAACTCCCAGTTTTAAACATCAGGACTTGCTAGAATAATTTGTAGCAATGGGAGTGCACTTATGGCAGTTTCTGAAAATGTCAGCTAAGACACGGCCACTATAAAAGCTAGGGAGCTATAAAAGTGCTAGTCAGGGGGACATACTGTACTTCAAAGAGCTGGCTGTTATTACCAGGTTCAGGTATTTTTACTCTGTTAAATATCATGACTGTCTGTAAAAGATTTGAAACTGTTTTGTTCGGTCTTCTGTCCAGTCCTTTTTCAATCTGGTTATTCTGAGGCACTTTATGTGTCACCATGGGCCAGGGCTACAGGTCCTGCTATATATTGTGTTGAAACAGATCGATTCATTAGGCCGTCAGACAAGATTATTTTTCTTAGTGTTTGTGAAGATAGAGAGGACGTGCAGAATGGAGATTACAACCATACCCTCTCACTCTTCAAGAATATACCTCATGGTTTTAAAACCTCTTTTTAAACAGTGATGCAAATGAAGGACTGCAAAGAGTGTTTAGTGAAGCTGATGAGACTATCAAACCAGACAGTCAATGCTTCTTATGAAAGTATTAGAAAACGCCCATTTTTTGATGATATATAGCAATAGCAGTGCAATTTAGGCCGGAAATCATCAGACATCAGAAAGTTATC
This sequence comes from Coreoperca whiteheadi, assembly GCA_011952105.1. NCBI lineage: Eukaryota > Metazoa > Chordata > Actinopteri > Centrarchiformes > Sinipercidae > Coreoperca > Coreoperca whiteheadi. Next base: position 3,210,025 of record CM022482.1, on the reverse strand, counting down.
AGACTACTGATAACAAATGGTAGGTTGCATATGTGTCTATTATAGATTGCGTGCACATGTGATAAGCATCAATTTACAAAGAGTTTTCTGTCTTTCTAACACAATTTATTGTTTTTGAGAATACTTGTATAGAGGTTGGTCAATTCAGTTGAACTGTGGACTCGTCGGAACTCTCTCTGCTGGCCAGTGTTACACACAGAAATAGAAAGAAATCAAACTGACACGATGTTGCTGGCTTCATGTCCAAGGTGTAATGAATGGAGCAAATACATACATGTTCACCGAATTGTTTACCCTGCATTTTACAAAATAAGGCACAGAAAATATAACAGAAACTATATGCACGATTCCTTTAGCAGCCAACACTGTAGAAAACATACACATATCCTCTATACCAAATTTCAACAAACAAAGATGGGTTTTTCTCATCATCCCTTTAAGAAATTATCCGATTGGAAAGATACATGTACAGCACTTTTGAACAGGCGGCACAATAAGGGAGCCACTCTCGTCCACATGGCAGTTAACCTTGAAAACACTGTATTTTTGCTTTAAGCTCAATATGCACATACTCATACATTGTCCTGTATCTTTACTAAACACCATATTCCTTAGACTACATTAACATTTCTGTCTTAACCATTAAAAATGTACAAATTGAATACAGGCAAAACCCGTTTTCTTCCTAAACGTCGCAGGACCCGTCTCCGTCACATTCTGCCTGCATGTCCAAAGCTACAGTCTGTCTAACACTTTGATAATTCGGCCCTCTAAATTTACTTGCTAAAACTACTTTTGACACAGTTATTTTTTAATCAATGTGTTCCTTGTAGCACACAAAACATATGCACATGGTTAAACACATTACAGCTTTTGTTCTTACCTGAAAGGGGAGATATAGAAAGAAATCAAACTGACACGATGTTGCTGGCTTCAAGTCCAAAGTGTAATGAACAGCGAGCAACACACTTCCCCTACAGGTAAAACAAGGAAGCACAGCGCAAACACAGAAGGCCAGAGCAATCGATTTCAGATATGAACTGTTCATCAAATCTATAGAAATAAGGGACCATTATAAGCTGTTATTTCAAACAAAGAATGTGAATTAGAGTGCCTTTCTTGACATGTGTTTCTTTTACATTCAGGGCACATTTTCATCCAGTACACCGGCACACCACCACCGCCTCAGACCTCTCCGCAGTCCCCTGCAGAACACCGTCATCTCAGTTGCCCTGATCACCTCCATACCCGCTGCCCTGGGTTCCTATCAGAACAACACCTCCTCTATCTCCGCCTCCACCATCTCTGCTGGTTCGTACCTCTAGCATCTCCACCTCCGGGCGGAGATGGAGCTGTTGACCAGCTGGACAGAGCACTCATAGACAGAACAGTTGTCATCTGCTAAATACTGTCTTTTACAAGTATTGGGAGGAAATCTGCCACGGCTGTCAGATTAATCAGCCCAGCCAGAAACATCAGGAGTGCTTTTCAGCTATCCCTGAATGGTTCTATGGGAGCCACTTTGATCAGCTTATGAAACGACTCTGGACCGACAAGTTATTCCAGCCATCCATCGCTTCCTGGGTTTATTTTACATCACTTCCAATGACGCCCATGTCTGGGGTATTGCGGAGACTATCCTACATTGTAGCTGTATGTATAAAAAAAGATGTCTTTACTTTGAGAAGTAAAACGATAAAATAAAAAGACGATGTAACAAGTACAAATTGATCATTTGTGTTTCATCTTTATTATGGAGAGCACGTTGCAAAAAATTTATTACGACCCCTCTCATCTGGGAGGACTTGGAATCCTGTATAAGCTTCGCAATGCGGTCAGGGAATGTATAGGTGTGACACCTGCGCTACCTGAAGTTAACTCATTTTTATTGAGGCCAGATGTGTACACCCTACATGCCAATGCTGCTGGAATTGAGAAGCAGTTCCAAATTGATCTAATGATGTGTGTGAATATTCTGCAGAAAATGATAATGTGCATGTGAATGCATCAATGTATTTTCTAAATATGGTGGGTCTGGTGTCTTAAAAACAAATCTGGTTCAGCTGTTACAAATACTTTTAAAGACGAAGGCCGTGTACCTGTAAAACCTCAAACAGATACAGGCACAGTTTTATAACAATCAGTTTCAGCAATTATTGGAGCAATATAAAATACATAATTTGTCAACATTAGACAAGACTAAGGCTAGTGTAGTGGAATGTTTTAACAGAACATTCACAACCCATATTTGAAGATATTTAACAGCTGTTAAATCACTTAGAAATGTTGACAGGGTCCACGATCTTTTTGAAGCCTATAATAATTGTTCAACAAGAACAGCCTCTCATAGTCCAGTTCAGGTAGCGCTCTCTGAATTTCCTGCATTTGACTGCATAACTTTGAATGAAGAACACATTGGAGGTTAATGAAGTTGTACACTGGCAGTGGATAATAGTCCTTCAGACTATCTGTATTAATATAGACATATTTATTGTCTGACTTGCGTAGTTAGTAGACTCGAAGATCAATTACCAGGACTGAGTGACGTACCAAAACAACAAAGCGCACCTGTTTATCATCAGAGTATTCGTGATATTTTCCAAAATACCAGTGTGTCACCAGTGTGCTCTGTATGTCACTGCTGAAATCTCGTTTTGTGTTTATCAATATCAGATGTCTTTTACAAATCCTATATATCCCTGGTCATCAATTTAATTTGCTTCGCCAGCAACCTGAATGGGAGGCAGAAATAACTGACAACTACCTAGGTATGAATGAAGAAGCTGGTGTCTTTCTGCCAGAGTTTTACTTTGGCAGAAAGACAGCTAAAAGCCTGTACCAAGCATCCACAGCCGAAACGAAACACAATTACAACCTAGGCAATTATATTCATTATGATCAAAAATGTGAAAATATGCAAATCCCACTTTGAAATGTCTTAGCTTTCTTTTGAGACCAAGATTATGCATATAGCCTTTGTTGTTGTTAAGATATACTCCATTTATTTGGGTATGTAATTTCGGACAAGAGTTAGGAAAAAATGGGCTCAGTAATGGAGAGGTTTTAAAATATGTTTTCCTGGTTCTGTCTGATCTTGAAGCACCTTCATTGTGAATTAATAAAAGATCCTCTTGTTCAAGTTCTTTGACTATATTCTGTATTTCGTCCATGGGAATGTTTAACTCTACAAGTTTCTGCTCTGCTGCTTCATTCTACTGCTATGGACCTTCTGAATCTCATCAATAATGCACTGTATGGTTGTGGTTGGCAAAAGTAGTTTGGCCTGCATTTTTAAATAGAACAAAGCCAAGTTCTTTAGAAATGTTTCAGGGTTATCTGGTAATCTGCATTCATTTCATGGATGGATATACAGGGCAGGCTCATCTTGGACTTGGATGTCATGAACTTGAACGTCAGATTCTTGTGGTGCATGTGGTGTGGTGTGTGCTGCAGTACAGTTGACTGCCTGTGTTTTTGATGTGTGGTAAAGGATGACCTTACTCTAAAATATTTTGAGCATCCCTCAAAACAACAAATGACGTGAGCGTCTCCTCAGGAGCTCGCTCCGCTTGGTGCGGGTAATAGCCCGCAGTGAGAAACGGGAGAGACATGGCTCATCCGCTAATTCCCACCCGTTTTCGGGACCGGAAGCCCGCATCGCGGCTTCTTCCGACCAGAACGGGGGACGTGTTCAGAGGCCACACACTTGTGTCTGCTGTCTGCACGGAGAGCAGGCTCTGTCAGCCCTGAGGGGTGACTGTGAGCAAGGTAAGTGCCCTCTCTGAGGAGAGATAAGACGCTCTGCTCTCGACTGACTGTTATTTATTGAAACAGTCTACACGCATTCGGGATCCGGAAGCCAGGCTGAGGCTGCGGCGTCTTCCGCCCTGGATGTGGAGCCCGCGCAGAGAGGGTCCAGTTCCAAGGATGTCCTGAGCGTGGAAGGTGGTGATGTGGGTGGCTCGTCAGCCCAGTCACTGCAGCATGAGGAGCTGCTGGAGGTGATTTTCGAAGAGAGGAAAATGGTGGTTAGGCTCAATATCGCCTGGCCAGCGGAGCAGCAGGACACTCATCGCCAGAGTAGCTCGGTGAACGTTTCCTTCTGGCCACACCTCCACGCCCACGTCGGGACCTGCCGTTCTTCTGGATCTCCACACCGAGGTGTTGAAATCCTGATCCAGTCCTTATTTTGCACAGTTTTCTAGCCCGACTGGTTGCCGATCATTGGGTGCAAGGAGGACGGCTAGGGCGGGGAGACGCTGGCGGCGTTTATCACCCAGGCCGCATCCTCCCTTAAGACCCCGACGTTGCCTAGTAGGCCTTGTCACACTACATTTACTTTAGTGGGCAAGGCATACAGGGCAGCGGGTCAGGCGGGGCATGTCCGCACACCATGGCATGCCTGCGGGTGTGCCCAGCCAACCTGCTTAGGACCTCGACTTTGGCGGAGCCCTCACATCCGAGGATGGACGGCGCTCCACCATGCTACGATGGCGGTTTAACCCCCGTCGCCAGAGGTCTCGGGCCTGAGCTGAGGGTGGACCACCTCAGCCTTCAAAATCTCGCAGCTCTTACACGCTGGCTCAGAAATGGAGTGTGGCTCAGCGTGCCCCTCACTAGCGGCCTAGGGGCTCGCTCCAGCCTGCTCGGAGAGGACCTGAGAGGGAGAAGACGGACCTGAGGGCTGTGCTTCTCGCCCAGCAGGCCTCACAGAAGAGGCCCTGACTCGAGCGTAGGGCCCCAGAGGGTTGCCCCCCCCATCGGGGTTGAGCACATGGCTCCTCCCCCATTGTGTCCTCGGGAGCTCTCTCTTAACCCTGCCGCCGGTGGCGCTTCAGGGCATGGCGAGTTCCATGCAACCGCTGCCTTTAGACCTGCACGGCTGTGCAGCAGTCAGGCCAGAGTTGTGTCCTCTACTGCGGCGTGACATTCCTTTCCGGATAAATCCCGCCGTTCCATCGCTTTGGGGTACCGCAGCTCTCAGATTGCAGGTTCGGGGGGCAGTCAGGTATGTACATGCCGATCCTCTGGGATTTCCCGCCGCTGCAGTGCTGCAGGTAACCGAGGCCGCCACTCCAGGTCCCCTAGGCACCCGCCTCGAGTGGTTGGTTCACCTGAGGGACACTTCTGCCCGCTTGAGAAGCTTGACCCGGCATGTCGCACTGAGTTTGCGCACTGTCCGACAAGGTTACAAGCTTCAGTTGCGGTCCACACCCCCATGATTCCGAGGAATCTTGGAAATAGGGGTCGACCAAGTAAAAGCATAGGTGATGGAGTGAGAAATACATTCTCTCTTGTACAATGGGGCCATAAAGGAAATCCCCACCTGAGGGATGCATACCGGGTTCTACAGCCGGTACTTCATAGTCCCGAGAGAGAGGGTGGTTTGCGTCCCGTTTTAGATCTTCTTCACCTGAACCATTCTCTGAGGAGACTTTGGTTCCAGATGCTGACGATCCCTATGATTGTGAGTCTGATTCAGTCCGAGGACTGGTTCGTCACAATCGATCTAAAGGATGCATACTTCCACGTCTCTATCATTCCGGGACACCGGAAGTTCCTGCGGTTCGCTTTCGGGGGCAAAGCTTACCAATATCGGGTTTTTCCCTTCGGCCTAGCACTCTCCCCTCGCACCTTCACGGAGTGTATGGACTCTGCCCTGGCTCTTCTCAGACTCCAGGGGATCCACATCCTCAATTTTTTTTGGACGACTGGTTGATTTTATCCCAGTCTCGTCTCACGCGGTACGGCATCGAGATGTCGTACTTGCGCACTTGTGCTTGAGGTTGAGGCTCAACACGAGCAAGAGCACGCTCACTCCAACACAAAGGATTAACGTTCCTAGTAGTAGTGTGGGATTCAGTCACGTTGCGTGCACAACTGTCTCCCGCACGCGTCGAGTCAATCCTGACTATGGTACTCGGGATGCAGCTAGGCCAACATCTAACTGCACTTCAGTTTCAGAGACTGTTAGGCCTCATGGCCGCAGCGTCCACCGTGATTGCGCTTGGTTTGCTGCACATGAGGCAGCTGCAGTGGTGGCTCAGGGATGCCGGATTTTCCCCGAGGGGCAATCCTTTTCGCCTGATCAAGGTTACACGCAGGTGCATGCGTGCCTTAGACAGGTGGAGACAACGGCAGTTCCTGACCCAGGGCCCAGTGCTGGGAATGGTGTATCACCGTCACACACTTTCGACGGACGGCTCCAGCACCGGATGGGGCGCGGTTTTGGTAGGCCGCACAGCCCGAGGTCTGTGGTTGACCCCGCATCTATGGCACATAATTTGCCTGGAGATGCGAGCAGTCTTGTTGGCCTTACGGCGCTTTCTTCCAGACCTCAGGGGCCACCACGTGCTTGTCCACTGAGAGCCGACAACACAGCGGTGGTCTCCTACTTAAATCAACAAGGTGGTCTGAGGTTGCGCCCTCTGTGCAGACTGGCGCGCCAGATCCTTTTTGTGGTCCCAGGGGAAGTTGCTCTCTCTCAGAGCACTTTTCATACCTGGGTAACTCAATGTGGGAGCAGACATCCTGTCGAGGCACGGGGAATGGAGACTGCACCCCGAGACGGTGCAGATAATATAAAGGAGAGTTGTGCCCTGCCGAGGACCTGTTCACGACCTGTTCGCGTCCTCAGACAACGCTCACTGCCCCCTCTGGTTCTCCCTTGTGTATCCAGCGCCCCTGGGGCTGGACGCCATGGCACAGCCGTGGCCGAGGCTCCAGGTGCCTGGAGCGCCATCTTGACCCAGTTCACTGCCCGATGGCTTCAGTGCTGGAGTTCCTCCATAGCCGGTTTTTGGCTGGACTCTTCCCCCCGCTACACTTAAGGTGTATGTGGCTGCATTCGCAGCATTCCACAGTTTGGTGGATGGCTGCTCGCTTGGGAAGCACCGCTTTGTTACCAGTTTCCTTCGTGGCACCTTGAGGATGAGGCCTCTGGTTCGAATCAGAGTCCCTCTGTGGGATCTGACAGTGGCGCTGGATGGATTGACCACAGCACCGTTTGAGCCACTGGACGATGCATCAGACAGGTTTCTGGCCTTAAAGATGGCATTTCTGCTGGCCATGACTTCTCTCAAGAGTGGGAGATCTGCAGTCCCTGTCGGTGGCCCCTGCTAACCTGGAGATCGTTCCAGGCGCAGTTAGAGCCATCCTGCATCCCAGGCCGGGTTATGTACCTAAAGTACCCACTGAGGTGGCCTGGCCGGTAGTCCTGCAGGCGTTCCATCCTCCTTCAGAGTCGGCGGAACAGGAAGGTAGTCTGCAATTGCTTTGTCCAGTCAGAGCCCTGGAGTTTATGTCCGGAGGACATCCCAGTGGCGCAATTCGGACCAATTGCTGGTATGCTTCGGGCCCCCTCGTAAGGGCTGCCCGGCTACCAAACACACTATTAGCAGGTAGATAGTTGAGGCTATCGTTTCGGCATACGAGGTGCGCGATTTGCCTTCACCTCTGTCGATAAGAGCTCACTCCACAAGCAGTATGGCATCCTCCAGAGCTTGGTGGTCGGGAACCCCCTCTCCGATATATGCGATGCTGCGGGATGGTCCTCGCCTCACACCTTTGTGAGATTTTACAGCCTAGACCGCTTAAATAATCCGGGATCTGTGGCTCTCTTGTCTTGAAGTGTGCCCTGCTGGCTTCACACTCTGACAGGCATCCCTTCAGCATGGCGGAGTTGGTACTGCGTTTCCCATAGCGTCAGCTGACGCAGCGTCTCCTTCCCTTGAAAGGGAATGTACCAGGTTACGTATGTAAACATGGTTCCCTGATAGGGAACGAGACGCTGCGTCTCGCTGCCATACTTCCGGCATGCCTGTGAGCGGCTTGTTTCAGTCGATCAGAAGGCTGACGACAACAGTGAAGCCGGCTCCCCTTATACTTCCGGTTCCGCTGGCGTACGTCATGTGTTGACATTACACCCAATCAAGATTGGTCTAAGTTGATACAGAGATTCAGAGGCAGTCACGCGGAAGGCATTCCCCATAGCGTCAGCTGACGCAGCGTCTCGTTCCCTATCAGGGAACCATGGTTACATACGTAACCTGGTACGTTTTCTATGCTCTGAAAACCTACCTTTAGTTTCCCGTTTACAGCCAAAGTCTGTTATTTCCCCTGCAACTATTGTATGTCTTGAGGATAATGTTAAATATGAGTGCACATCAGACCTAACAACCATGACTAATGCTAATACATTACATTCGTAACATATTCTATTTATCTTTGTTGTTTGCTGGGTCTCAGTCTTAGAGTAAAAAAATCCTCTTCACGGACACCACCTCCGTTGTTTTCGGTTCAGGTTGCATCCATCCTTTGAATTGTGGCGGAGCTGCTGAACTGTAATACTTTCTTGTGTGTGTTTCTCATGAACTCCTAAAGAGCTAAACCACCGTGTTGCTTCCCGATCTGAACCGTTGGGCAAAGCTTGTTAATTCCAATCAAAATGGGAAATTATGTTAAGACTTAATAACAAATATAGTTGGAAGCAGCAATTTGCGGGGTTCAAGCCAGAGGGACTGTGTTTGGGTTCAAGCTTTTGATCTGACCTGGTCCACATGCAGTCTAGACTTGAAAAAGCAGTAAAATCTCCATCTTTGTAATTTCACAAATAGAATGAAGAAAACAAACAATTCCTGATTCATTGTCAGATTTGTGCTATGCCACCCACATTTCTTGCATTTGTAAGAATGCGGTCGAATTAAATTAAACTAAAATAAAGGGTATGTTTCAAGTACTTATGTGGGCATACCCCGGAAGGTTTGTGATATCTTAAAAAATAAATAAGACATTAACAAGCTTTATACAACTTTTGATAAGATTGGTCCAATGATGAGCCACGCCAAATTTGGCAGCCATTGAACCTATGGTGAGAGGAGATGTCAGAAATGACGTTTTCAAAAAAATTCCTTTTTTTTTGTGGAGCGCATTGAGCGCACCTGCTTGGAGTGACAACAGGGCTCATTTATATCTCATTTAGATAAGCCATACCCCCTGTAAAGCTGCATGGTTGCTTAGCAATGGCAGACGCAACGGGAAAAATCGGACATCATACTATTAATAATAAAGGATTATTAGAATCGCATTAAATTCAAGAATGTTAAGAGGCAGGTTTACGTGGACTAAGTCATTCACACCTGTCAATTTAAGCAATCAACCAAGCATTGTTCAAATTAATAGCAGATGCTAACATTACCATCTAAAAGCCCATTATAGTAATGGGGGTTTTTGGCAAGTGATACAATCGTTAGATTACAATTAAAATGACAGTCCTGAGCTAGCTAATAACAATAGGCAGGTATGGGAAGGTCTAAACATGAGATAACGTGGTGTTCTTTGAATTAACACAAAACGACAAACTTTGTTTATGGAAACTCACCCCATAAGAAACAATTCAATTCAATTCAATTTTATTTATATAGCCCAGTATCACAAATCACATTTGCCTCAAAGGGCTTCACAATCTATAACATACGACACCCTCTGTCCTTAGACCCTCGATTCGATTAAGGAAAAACTACCCAAAAAAACCCTTTTAACAGGGGAAAAAAAACGATAGAAACCTCAGGAAGAGCAACAGAGGAGGGATCCCTCTCCCAGGACGGACAGACATGCAATAGATGTCGTAAGTACAGAATAGATTTATAGCATCAAAACTATAACATATACAGCCATGATGGCAAAATTGTTGTATATATATATATATATTATTATGTTAGAAATGTTTAGGTGGTAAAACATAAGGGAAGATGATGGGTCCAGACGGACAGCCGAGCAGCTCCAGGTGGAGCCCAACGAGCAGGACCCGAGCCACTCGTCCCCTGCACCATAGACACAGCAGCACTGCCCCAGCAGGTCGCCATAGTCACCGATCCAGATACATCTCCGGACACTGAAATACCTGCTGAAAGGGACAGTAAGAAAGAATAGACGGACGACAAAGCACAAAACTCCGGGAGAGGGAAGAAGTCAAGTTAGTGACATGCATTTATGGGATGCGAATGCATACGGATGGAGAGGAGGACAGAGGTGAAGAGAGAGAGGTGCATCATGGGAAGTCCCCCGACAGTCTAGGCCTATAGCAGCATAACTAAGGGATGGTTCAGGACTCTCCTGAGCCAGCCCTAACTATAAGCTTTATCAAAGAGAAAAGTCTTTAGCCTACTCTTAAATGTGGAGATGGTGTCTGCCTCCCGAACCCGAACTGGGATCTGATTCCACAGGAGAGGAGCTTGATAGCTAAAGGCTCTGGCTCCCATTCTACTTTTGGAGACTCTAGGAACCACAAGAAACCCTGCATTCTGAGAGCGCAGTGTTCTAGTGGGGTGATAAGGTACTATGAGCTCTGTAAGATACGACGGTGCCTGACCATTAAGAGCTTTATAGGTGAGGAGAAGGATTTTAAATTCTATTCTGGATTTCACAGGGAGCCAGTGCAGAGAAGATAATATTGGAGAAATATGATCTCTTTTCCTAGTTCCTGTCAGTACACGTGCTGCAGCGTTCTGAATCAACTGGAGAATTTTAAGTGACTTTTTCGGGCTGCCTGATAATATGGAATTGCAGTAATCCAGCCTTGAAGTAACAAATGCATGGATTAATTTTTCTGCATCACTTCGAGACAGGAAGTGCCTGATTTTGGCAATGTTACGTAGGTGAAAAAAGGCTGTCCGTGAGGTTTGCTTCATGTGGGAGTCGAAGGATAGATCCTGATCAAAGATAACTCCTAGGTTCCTCACAGAGGTGCTGGAGGCCAGGGCAATGCCCTCTAGAGCAATTAGGTCTGCCGACAGCGAGTCTCGGAGGCGTTCGGGGCCAAGTACAATAACTTCAGTTTTGTCCGAGTTTAACATCAGAAAATTTCTGGTCATCCAGGTTTTTATGTCCTTAAGGCATGATTGAAGGTTAACTAACTGATCAGTTTCATCCGGCTTAATCGATAAATATAACTGGGTATCATCTGCGTAACAATGAAACCTTATGGAGTGCTTTCTAATAATATTGCCCAAAGGAAGCATATATAAAGTAAATAGAAGTGGTCCAAGCACAGAACCTTGCGGAACTCCGTGACTAACTTTGGTGTGCTTCGATGATTCATCGTTAACATAAACAAACTGAGATCGGTCTGATAGATAAGATTTAAACCAGCTTAACGCGGTTGCTTTAATTCCAATTAAATGTTCCAGTCTCTGTAATAGAATTTGATGGTCAATGGTATCGAATGCAGCACTAAGATCTAGCAAGACAAGTACAGAGACAAGTCCATTGTCTGATGCAATTAAGAGGTCATTTGTAATTTTCACCAGTGCTGTTTCTGTGCTATGATGCACTCTGAAACCTGACTGGAAATCCTCAAATATACTATTGTTATTTAGAAAGTCACATAACTGATTAGCAACAGTTTTTTCAAGGATCTTAGAGATAAAGGGAAGGTTAGATATAGGTCTATAGTTGGCTAAAACCCCTGGATCCAGCGTGGGCTTTTTAAGGTGAGGTTTAATAACAGCTACTTTAAAAGACTGTGGTACATAACCTGTCAGTAAAGACAAATTGATCATATCTACAAAAGATGAACTAACTAATGGTAGAACTCTTTAAGCAGCCTAGTTGGAATTGGGTCTAAGAGACAGGTCGATGGCTTAGATGAAGAAATTGTCGACGTTAGTTGAATAAAGTCGACAGGAGAGAAGCAGTCCAAGTATACATCAGGTTTCACAGCTCCCTCCAACGCCTCTATGCTTGCAGATCGGTTGGCACCAGCTGAGGGCAGGACGTAATTAATTTTCTCTCTAATAGTCAAAATTTTATCATTAAAGAAGCTCATGAAGTCGTTACTGCTGAGGGCTACAGGAATACATGGCTCAATGGAGCTGTGGCTCTCTGTCAGCCTGGCTACAGTGCTGAAAAGAAACCTGGGGTTGTTCTTATTTTCCTCTATTAGTGATGAGTAGTACGCTGCTCTGGCATTACGGAGGGCCTTCTTATATATTTTAAGACTATCTTGCCAGGCTAAACAAGATTCTCCTAGATAGTTGGAACGCCATTTTCTTTCAAGTTTTCGTGATGTTTGCTTTAATTTGCGGGTTTCAGCGTTATACCATGGAGCTAGCCTTTTTTGTTTTATTATCTTCTTTTTAAGAGGAGCAACAGAATCAAGTGTCGTTCGCAGTGAACCTGCAGCACTATCAACAAGATGATCAATTTGGGACGGACTGAAATTTGCATAAGAGTCCTCTGTTATGTTAAGACATAGCATTGAGTGAAATTCAGATTTAATTTCTTCCTTAAATTTAGCTACAGCACTATCAGATAGACATCTACTGTAGTAGTATTTGACTGCTGGTGTGTACTCCAGTAATAGGAGTTCAAAAGTTATTAAATAATGGTCTGATAGTGAAGGATTCTGTGGAAAGACTGTTAGATGTTCAATTTCAATGCCGTATACCAGAACAAGGTCGAGGGTGTGGCCAAAATAGTGAGTGGGTTTATGTACACACTGACAGAAGCCAATCGAGTCTAATAATGAGATAAACGCAGTACTAAGGCTATCATTTTCAACGCCCACATGAATATTAAAATCACCTACAATAATTGCTTTATCTGTTTTAAGGACTAAACCTGATAGAAATTCTGAGAATTCAGATAAAAACTCTGAATAGGGACCAGGAGCGCGGTACACTATAACAAATAGGATTGGCTGTCGTGTTTTCCAGGTTGGATGTGAAAGACTTAGAACAAGGCTTTCAAATGAGTTATAATTTAGTTTAGGTTTAGGGTTGATTAATAGGCTTGAGTCGAAGATGGCTGCAACTCCACCTCCTCGGCCTGCGCCTCGAGGAATGTGAGTATTAATATGACTGGGCGGAGTGGATTCATTTAGGCTAACATATTCTTCATGACCCAGCCAGGTTTCAGTGAGACAAAATAAGTCAATGTGATAATCTGATATCAGATCATTTACTAGTACAGCTTTAGATGACAGAGATCTGATGTTTAGGAGTCCACATTTAATTCTCTTATTTTGAGGTGCTATTTCTGTTGTGATAATTTTTTTTAAATTATTATGTATAACTCCTCTTCTGTTAGCTTTTGATTTTATAAATTCCCGTGGCCGGGGGGCAGACACCGTCATTATGGGATTATGGGTGGGTAACTGCTCTGGAAGCGCAGAGAAGCGTGTAGGACTGCAACTCTGCCTCCTGGTCTCAACTCTGCGTTGTCATGGTTTAGGTCCACTAATAAACTCGGCCAGATTTCTAGATATGAGAGCTGCACCATCCAAAGTTGGATGAATGCCGTCTCTCCTAATCAGACCAAGTCTTCCCCAGAAAGTCCGCCAATTATCTACGAAGCCCACATCGTTTGCTGGACACCACAACAGAAAAGTATTTTTGCAGATCTCGCTGTCCCCAATTAAATAAGTCGTACGGGCACACTTTCTCTTTGTCGGGGTCTTTGTGGATGTAACCATCTCCGAGGTTTGCTCTGTTTGCCTCTAAATGTCCAATAATTCGCATGTCCTGCCAGTGAGCGCTTCTCAAAGAAGTAAGAAAACATTTTCAGTGTAACGGCCACGGTTCAGCTCTTCTGCGATAATCTTTGCTGCGTCCATCTTCATTGAATTTTGTTATCAGCTAGAGCTGGCCAGGGTGCGGCATAATAAGTAGCCATGCTTCCCTTGAAGGGTGGGGCAATAACAGAGAAACAAAAGCCGGCTTATCCAGTATGGAAATACACACAGACAATGACATGCTAGAATGATTAGACAAATCGTTAATGAGTTTTGGCCAATTTACTACAAGCCCCGTGCTTGGCGAAAATATTTTGGTTAATGGCGGCCATTTTTTTTCGAATGATCTTGCTCATTTATTATAGAAATGTGTATCTCAATGCGGTATCAAAACTTTGGTGTTGATAGAGTCAAAGTTCAAAAAGTTCTATTCATTTTACAGTTTTTAACATTATGCAAATGGACAAAAGATCCAACATGGCGGACTTTAATGGTCCCAGAGGCTTTTTTTTAGAGCACATTGAGCTTGACTTGTGTGATAAATTTTAAGTCAATTGGACATATGGTGTGAGGGGCGTGGCCTTTTTTTTGCCTGAATTACAGCCCCACCATTTGGCCAATATGGGCTCACATTTTCTTGGTAGGACATGCATGTGCTACCAAGCAGTTATTGGGCTAACTTTTGTGTTTCTTGCTCATTCCAGCTCAGGGGAAATTGAGCAGAAGCAGCAAACAAATCCAGCACAAACACAATAGGATTTGTCTGATACAAATCTTGGAATGTCTTTCCTGCACTTGTTAAGAACTTTCAAGCATGCCTTGATGTTAAATTTACATTTATATTTAGTCATTTAGCAGACACTTTTATCCAAAGATACTTACATATGAGGAAGACAATGGAAGCAATTATAATAACACAAGGAAACAAAATGCATAAGTGCAACAAAAACTAGTCTGTTAAAGCCCAGCACAGTATACAAAGCTAAGGATAGGAAGTTTTTGTGGTTTTTTTTAAGAAAAGAGATCGAAAGGAAGTAGAAGTTAGTGATTAGTTAGGTGTTGACAGAAGAGATGCGTTTTCAGGTGTTTTTACAGGTGGCTCACGGGTCAGATCTGTTGATCTTGTAGGAGCAGGCAGATCATTCCGCCAATGTGGAACGGATCCAGAGAAGGTGCGCAAGTGATTTTTCCCTTTTTGGCATGGTGCCACCAGACATTGTTCGTCTGCAGAGCGCAGGGATCTGACAGGAACATATTAGCGAGTGAAGATATGATGGTGCAGAACTAGTGGTGGTCATGTAGGCCAAGAGCATTGTTTTTAACTTTTGATGCGGGCGACAACAGGGAGCCAGTGTAACCTAATGAAGAGAGGAGTTACGTGCGCTCTCCGGTTCATTGAAAACCACTCTTGCCGCCGCTTTCTGGATCATATGCAGAGGACATGTTATTAATGTCCTGAGGACCCTCATTTTGATAACATAAAAGTTTAGGAATTTGTTGTTTGCCTTTCGCCATTTTAAAAATCTCTGGCTTTGTACGGTAGCAAACTTTATTGCCAGCAGCTACATGTGTTGCTGCATCTGCCATCTTAGTTACTTGTACCTAGTAACCTGCTGTGTTGCATATATGGAGATTGTACATGGCTTCAAATACCTGCATGATGCCACTGATATTTTACCCAGTTGAAGAATATGATCCTTTGATGGTGCAAATATACAGGCATACTGTATGTCCTATTGTTTCCACTAAGGTCATCCAGTAATGGTCATGGAATTGGCTCTATCTTGATCTACATTGCTGTGGTGATTGTTTGATGTACAATTAATGAACTCTCAAAAGATGTGGGATCTGAAGAACACATTTTAGGTTGGTGAATCACTCTGACGATTGTCAGACTAACATTCTGAGATATTCCAAGTTCATCAGTGCTGCAAACTTCATTTTCCCAGTAGTAGAGAGTTGTGCTAATCCTTATCTCTGATTTTTGACTGAACTGCTTTTAGTTTTGCCACTATCAAAATACCCCTTGTAATCAAGGTAATAAATAGCATAAGGAAAAGTTAATTATGCTTTGTGAATTACTGTTAGATCCAAAACCTAAGTCTTCAAGTTAGGACGGATCTGGCCATTTAGGAATGACTGGATCTTGTGATTGTGATATTGGTCTTTACAAATAAAATTGAATTTAATTTAATTGAATTTGATCTCAAGACCTAAGATATTTAGTGAATATAGCCCCTGAGTGTTTGTGTTTGGGTAAGGGTTGTGTTGTGTAACTGCTGCATTGACTCAAGTGATGTTTTTTCTCTACCTTTCATCAGTCAAGATATGTCTGTAAGGATGGAAATGGATATCAGTGGAGTTTCCAGAGCACACGTCTCCATTCTTCCTGCAGCTGAGATCAAAGCGAAGTTGAAACCAGAAGCAGAGAGACCTCGCTGTGCCAGCACCCCCTGTTCACCCATCAGAGGTACTGTTGCAGGATACCAGATCCTCCACATGGACTCTAACTATCTGGTTGGCTTCACCACTGGTGAGGAGCTGCTCAAGCTGGCCCACAAGTGGCCAGAAGGTATTTCAGAGAAGGGTTCTGTATCAGAGGCCATGTCCAGCTCCATCCAGAGCACTGTCTCGAAGTCTGCAGACTTGGGCATCCACCGTTCTTCACGAATCTTTAAAGGAAAAAGTCGCTACTACCAACCCTACGACATTCCTGCTGCCAACGGGCGGAGACAAAGGCGTATACCCAGCTCAAGTGACACCTACCTCCGATCCCTGGCCCACGGGGAGCCTGGGAGGGGTCTGCATGCTCCACTACCCCTATGTCTGCTTAACAGGAAGACAGCCCAGTCCAAATCTCTGGACTACCTTAACCTTGACAAAATAAGTATTCAAGAGTCATCAGAAACTGAGGTGTTACAGTACCAACTGCAGCACCTCACCCTGCGAGGGGAGTGCATGTTTACCAGAAACAAGACATGAAAGCACAGTGGATGTCCTTTTTTAGGCATCTTTCACCCCCTTGGGGATTTAGGTGCTATTTCCATCTTGGTTTCTTCCTACTCAGATTGTAAGCAGTTCTGTAAGAAGACAGACTGATAATCTTGTTATATTATGAATTGGGGGTTTTACAGTGTTCTGTACACATAATGTTGTGAAATCCTTAAATTACTCCTCACATTGTAATGAGGTTGGGGTTAAAAAATGTGAACTAATATAAATTTAGCAATAACTGGTGAACCTATTTATTTTACAGTTGTGTATGTTTTTACTGGTCAAAGATGCACTGATATATCAATTTACAGCTGATAAAAGCACATATCACATACTGTATTGTCTTTAAAATTAACCACTAATATCAGCCCAATAAGAGTTTTACTGCTTAACTGTGAGGATTTGTGTTAGTGGAAGTTTTGTCAGATTTAATTTAGATTATAGCATTGCATACAACTGTGTCAAACGTCAAATTAGCAACAACATACTTTTATCATATTGCTAATATATTGATTAATTGTTGTTTTATTGCTGTCAGTCAATAATATAATATTATAATATGGACATGTGTAAAAATACTTAATACAAACAATGTTTATTAAAGGATAGGAAAATATATTTTTATTAAAGTCCATATTAATACAATATTCACATGCCATATGTACATTTAAAGAGTCATTGGTTGTTGTAATCATTCCCTCTGGCCATACTGGTGCTAAAGTGATCCCTTCCATTTTAAAATATATTAAAGAATCTTTTCCTGGCATTTGTGCCAGGGAGTTTTCAATTACATTGTCAGCTCCTTAGATCACAATTCCCCAGGATGCCCCAAAATGATCCCTTCCTAATGTGACGGTGGAGGAGAGATTTTCCAATTTGTCTAACTCAGACCGCTGAGAACTCATTTTATCTTATGCTGAACATTAGAGTGTATTTTTAAGCAGAACAGGGACTGTTGATTTTGCTGTAAGTTAATAGCACAAGGAGATTCACTTCACAGCCAGTATGGACAGGATGAATAATGATTAATAACAAACAGTCATGCCCATAAGTTTGAAATGTGGCTGTTGCAGCTTGATCAGAGAACGGCAACTTTAGTCAGCCTGAATTCATGCTGGCAACAGTAGTGACCAGTTTACATTGATTATTGTTAGCAAATATGTTTGCGAATATGTTGACTTTAGAAAACTATATTGGTGCATATCTAGTTTTGTACAGTAATTATGGGTGCAACAGTATGTAGAAGTGTGTCTTATTAATGAGTGTGTATTTTCCCAATGCTTCTACTACAGAAACATTTGCACCTGAAAAATAGTTTTCTGTTGGACAACTATAATCTACTACAAATTACCTCTGGAAACATCAGTGCACCTTGATATTGTCACCACCATAGCACTAATTAGGCGTTCACAGTAACCACTGCAATATTGTACTTAAACAAAGCCATGTGAAGTCTTTAAAAGTTCTGTGGAAAAATCTGTACATCCCTTGAGTTTTTGCACAATTTGTTGTGACGCTTTGAAAGGAAATTGTGATTTCTTTTTCTCAGAAGTTCTGTGTTTTCTATTACACTAAAGCAATAGAAAATTGAATTTATTTTGAATGCGTGTGACATTTGCTGTGTCAAATTTCTATGTGATATGGCACCTTTCAAATCATTCTGTTTTAGAAAATGAAACAATCTGAGTAAAATTGGTGCAGTGTGATACTTTGAGCCCAGTTCATTGTTCACGGGTCAGATCCATAGAGCGAGAGTCAGCATGCATGCCTGCCACAGTGTCTTTTTTTGATACTTGAGTAAGAAATGGTCAAATCTTACACATAGAGGCTTTTCAATTCAATTTCAATAAAATTTTATTTATATAGCCCAATATCACAAATCACACTTTGACTCAAAGGGCTTTACAATCTGTACAACATACAACACCCTCTGTCCTTAGGCAGAACTACCCAAAAAAAAACCATTTCAACAGGGGAAAAAAATGATAGGAACCTCAGGAAGAGCAACAGAGGAGGGATCCCTCTCCCGGATCCTGGACAGACAGACATCTAATAGATGTTATGTGTAGAATACATTCACAACAGAAGATCAAAGTACAGTATATACAATTATAATGACAATGACTTTAAATATATAGTATTCATTTTAATACATTTTTGGATAGGAGAATGGTCATTCTATTTTTAATTTATAGAATACACATTTTGTGAAAATGTGGGAGTTGGGCTAAATCACAACACATGCTCTTTCACATTTGAATCAGTGTGTAAGATTTAATGAGTTTGCATACTTAAACTCATTGAAAATTATAATACTGATAATCAAAATAAGAGCTTTGTACATACAGCCCAGCTGTAAGTAAATGCAGTGTTAAATCACCAGGGGGAGCATGAGAGACAAGTGGAATATCACAAAAACGTTTTTATGCTTGGCTGAGATGGAAAGGTTGGTGTATTGAAAAAATCAAAATGCGACAAAGTGGAATGGAAACAGACTTAGTGAATAAATCATGACGTACAAGAAGCATGTGATGTCCATGCTTCGGTTTCACTGGAGAGACCAAAAATTGCAGCAGACCAAAACATGAAACACTTAATACATGAAACAAGCAGAAACGCCATATTTCCATTACATTTTCCACATGGAAGCTCTTTTGGAGCTCTTTTAATTTGTTATCTTGTCGCCCTCTCTGCTTCTGCAATGGTTTAATGGCACCCAACTGTGAAATTAGCGCCGCCAACTGTTTATCTGGATGAACCCAAATATTTGCATTAGCCTACAGTAGTGGATGGAAATACTCACCTTATTTATTCTATTTATTTTAGTTCATTCTTTTATTTAATAAATAAATTAATAAAAGTACAATTTTCTATTTGCTTAACTGCATCATGGGTGCAGCTGTATTTTATGCTGTTGTGTTGGAAATTTGTTGTAAAGGCTGTTATTGATGATGATCATGTTACAGAAAAAGTAAAGAACAAGGAGCAGACTTGAGTTGTGACATTGAATGCTACAGTCTGAAACATTTCTTTGTACCAAACTGGTGTATTTATTATCACACACACCCTTCCACATACATAACACTATATGTAAACAGGTGGGAGGGAACTTTATTGCTTGTGCGGAAATGTTTATCATTTTGCATATTATAGCTATATATCTATATAGAGGGACAAATTAAAAGAAAATCCTGAATATCAAAAACAGATGCTTCTGTGCACCAGGGCTCACTGAATTTTTTGGTGATTATGAAAATGATGTGAATAAAATACTACAGCCTTTACAGTAACTAGATCTCAACCCATTTAAACACTTATGGAAGATATAGGAGCAACATGTAAGACAGCTCTCCACCACCATCTCCATAAGACCAAATGATAGAATATAAATTTTCATCTTCAAATCTATTTAGTGATGTCTGTGATTGTCTCTGATGCTACATGTTCTTCTATGTTTGTTTTTCTTTCCATCTGCTGTGTTCAGGTCTCTTTTGATAAAGGTTGTATATAAATGAGGGAATATATTGTGGAGGAATGGCATTCTTCTCTCCAATAGTTTCCTCAGATTGGCAAGGAGCACTGAAGCTGTTCTGGAGGCTAGTGGTGGCCTGACTAAGAGACTTCATGTTGTTTTTTCCTCATATGAGGAAAAACCAACATGTGTGTATATACACAACATGTATATACACACACACACACACACACACACATACATACAAAAAATGTAAATGTTAAACAGCTACTATTGTAAATACAATGAAATAAATTAAATAGCCACTACTGCCAAGAAAAGCAGAAAATTATTTGAAAAAAAAAGTTAAAATAATTTTATTTTCAGAGATTTTGAAACTTTGATTTAAAACTCAAGGGGTGTACTATTTACATTTTAGTCATTTAGCAGACGCTTTTATCCAAAGCAACTTACACACTCACATACCAAATGCACAGCTTCGGGACCAATTTGGGGTTCAGTATCTTGTTCAAGGATACTTCGACACATGGCTGGGGGAAGCCGGGATCAAACCGCAGAACTCCGATTGGTGGACAACCGCTCTTCCACTAAGCCACAGCCGGGGGTGGCTATGGCGTAACCCCCATTAAATAATTTAACTATTTAACAGGATGAGGTTTAAAAAATAAACTACTAACCACTGTCCCACACAGCCCTGCTTAGAGTGTTTGAGTGTTAAACTCTTAATAACTAATGATATTTTATTTTTAAAATTTGTTTTTATTTTAACATTCATTTTGATTTTTGACACTGTGTCTCAACTGGAGACCAGCTGACCTTGTGGTCTTTGTCAGTATTACAGGGAGCAGCCGAAAGGAAAAAAAGAAGACAGTGAGTGCTTGGAAGATTTTGTATATTGTGGCAATTCTGTTACTAGAGGGGTTGACCAACTTGGGAAAATGAGGACTAAAACAAATCAACCATGGTTTCAACAAAAGTCTTCCTTTATTTTTGAAAACTGGGAATGTGGAGCAAAAAACAGAAATCCTCAGGGATAATTTAGTCTCTGGAGTCCATGCTTCTCCGTCTGCCTAGGAGGGGCACAGAAGACACACTGAGGAGGAATTTAGCAGTCTCACAGCCTGAGGGAAGAAGCTGCTCCGTAGTGAGGCACCTCACCTCACTGATCTTCTTCTTTTCCTTTCGGCTGCTCCCTTTCAGGGGTCGCCACAGCGAATCATGCGCCTCCATCTAACCCTGTCCTCTGCATCCTCTTTACTTACACCAATTAACTTCATGTCCGTTCTCACTACATCCATAAATCTCCTCTTTGGTCTTCCTCTAGACCTCCTGCCTGGCAGCTCCAACCTCAGCATCCTTCTACCAATATATTCACAGTCTCTCCTCTGAACATGTCCAAACCACCTCAATCTGGCCTCTCTGGCTTTATCTCCGAAACATCTAATATGAGCTGTCCCTTTGATGTACTCGTTCCTGATCCTGTCCATCCTCGTCACTCCCAAAGAGAACCTCAACATCTTAAGCTCTGCTACCTCCAGCTCTGCCTCTTGTCTTTTCTTCAGTGCCACTGTCTCTAAGCTGTACAACATCGCTGGTCTCACCACCGTCTTGAACACCTTTCCTTTCATTCTTGCTGATACTCTTTTATCACACAACACACCTGACACTTTTCTCCACCCGTTCCAACCTGCTTGCCCTCGCCTCTTCACCTCTTTTCAACAGTCTCCATTGCTCTGAACCGTTGACCCTAAGTACTTAAAGTCCTGCACCTTCTTCACCTCTGCTCCCTGTAACCTCACCGTTCCACCTGGGTCCCTCTCATTGACACACATGTATTCTGTCTTACTGCGGCTAAGCTTCATTCCTCTGTTTTCCAGAGCAGACCTCCATCTCTCTAGATTCTCCTCAACCTGCTCCCTGCTCTCACTACAAATAACAATGTCATCCGCAAACATCATAGTCCATGGAGATTCCTGTCTAACCTCATCTGTCAGCCTGTCCATCACCAGAGCAAACAAGAAGGGGCTCAGAGCCGATCCTTGATGCAGACCCACCTCCACCTTGAACTCCTCTGTCGCACCTACAGTACACCTCACCACGGTCTTACAGCTCTCATACATGTCCTGCACCACTCTAACATACTTCTCTGCCACTCCAGACTTCCTCATACAATACCACAGCTCCTCTCTCGGCACCCTGTCATACGCTTTCTCTAAATCTACAAAGACACAATGCAACTCCTTATGACCTTCTCTGTACTTCTCCATCAGCATCCTCAAAGCAAACACTGCATCTGTTGTGCTCTTTCTAGGCATGAAACCATATTGCTGCTCACAAATGCTCACCTCTGCCCTTAGCCTAGCTTCCACTACTCTTTCCCACAACTTCATTGCTCACTCATCAGCTTTATTCCTCTGTAGTTGCCACAGCTCTGCACATTTCCCTTGTTCTTGAAAATTGGCACCAGTACACTTCTCCTCCATTCCTCGGGCATCCTCTCACTCTCCAAGATCTTGTTAAACAAACTAGTCAGAAACTCAACTGCCACCTCTCCTAGACACTTCCATACCTCCACAGGTATGTCATCAGGACCAACTGCCTTTCCACTCTTCATCCTCTTCAACGTCCTCCTCACTTCACTCTTGCTAATCTTAGCCCCTTCCTGCTCCACACCAGTCACCTCTTCTACTCTTCGTTCCCTTTCATTTTCCTCATTCATCAACTCTTCAAAGTACTCCTTCCATCTTCCCATCACACTTCTGGCACCTTTCAATACATTTCAATCCTTATCTTTAATCACCCTAACATGCTGCACATCCTTCCCATCTCTATCTCTTTGTCTGGCCAACCTGTACAAATCCACCTCTCCCTCTTTAGTGTCCAACCTAGCATACAAGTCCTCATACGCTCTTTGTTTGGCCTTTGCCACCTCTACCTTCACCTTACGCTGCATCTCCCTGTACTCCTGTCTACTCTCTTCAGTCCTCTCAGTGTCCCACTTCTTCTTTGCTAACCTCTTTCTCTGTATACACTCCTGAACTTCCTGGTTCCACCACCAAGTCTCCTTGTCCACTTTCCTCTTTCCAGATGACACACCGAGTACCCTCCTACCTGTCTCCCTGATCACATTAGCTGTAGTGGTCCAGTCATCTGGGAGCACTTTCTGACCACCCAGAGTCTGTCTCAGCTCCTCCCTGAAAACTACACGACATTCTTCCTTTTTCCGCTTCCACCACTTCGTCCTCTGCTCTGCCTTTGTCCTCTTCATCTTCCTCACCACCCGAGTCATTTTACATAATAGCATCCTGTGTTGTCTGGCTACACTCTCCCCTACCACTACTTTACAGTCACTGGTCTCTTTCAGATTACAACGTCTACACAAGATGTAGTCCACCTGAGTCCTTCTCCCTCCGCTCTTATATGTCACCCTATGTTCCTGCCTCTTCTGGAAGAAAGTGTTCACTACAGCCATTTCCATCCTCTTTCCAAAGTCTACCACCATCTGTCCTTCTGCGTTCCTGTCCTGAAGACCAAACCTGCCCATCACATACTCATCAACTCTGTTCCCTTCACCTACATGCCCATTGAAATCTGCACCAATCACCACTCTCTCACCTCTGGGGATGCTCTGCATCACTTCATCTAACTCACTCCAGAATTTCTCCTTCTCTTCTAACTCACATCCTACCTGTGGGGCATAACCACTCACAACATTGAACATCACCCCTTCAATTTCCAGCTTCAGGCTCATCAACCTGTCTGACACTCTTTTCACCTCAAGAACATTCCTCACGAACTCCTCTTTCACGATAACTCCTACTCCGTTTCTCTTCCTATCCGACCCATGGTAGAACAACTTGAACCCTGCTCCTAAGCTTCTAGCCTTGCTACCTTTCCACCTGGTCTCCTGGACACACAGTATGTCCACCTTCCTTCTCTGCATCATGTCAATCAACTCTCTAGCCTTCCCTGTCATAGTCCCAACATTCAAAGTCCCTACTGTCAGTCCTACATTCTTAGCTTTCCTCTTCTCTCTCTGCCTATGAACACACCTTCCTCCTCTCCTTCTTCGTCTTCGACCAACAGTAGTCCAATTTCCACCGGTACCCTGTAGGTCAACAGCACCGGTGGCGGTCGTTGTTAACCCGGGCCCCGACCGATCCGGTATGGAAGTCATTGTCATGATTCG
Source organism: Coreoperca whiteheadi (assembly GCA_011952105.1). Classification (NCBI taxonomy): domain Eukaryota; kingdom Metazoa; phylum Chordata; class Actinopteri; order Centrarchiformes; family Sinipercidae; genus Coreoperca; species Coreoperca whiteheadi. The sequence continues at coordinate 3,185,860 of CM022482.1, read as the reverse complement.
CATTTTTAGTTTGGCATGTGTTTTACGTCGGATGCCCTTCCTGACACAACCCTCTGCATTTATCCAGACTTGGGACTGGCACATGAAGACACTGGCTTGTGCCCCCCTGCGGTTGCATTACCTCACCTCACTGATATCATTGATATTGCGTAGGTTGGTACCAATGATCTTCTGAGCTGTTTTAATCATCACAAGCTGCAGAACCTTCCGGTCTTGGGCCGTGCACATCCCACATGCCAGTTTGTGATGTTTCCAGTCAGAATGCTTTCTATTGTTCCTCTGTAAAAAGGTTAACAAGAATTTGGCACAGGAATTTTGCCTTCTCAAGTTTTATTAAAAAATAAAGCCGTTTTTGAGCTTTCTTGACCAGGGTGGAGATGTGAGAGGACCATGTCAGGTTCTCTGTGATGCTGATTCCCAGGAACCTAAAATGATTCACCTGCTCCACCTCAGCTCCACTGATGTAGACAGGGGTGTGTCTTCGCCTCCTTTTTCCTAAAATCAATTATCAGTTCCTTGGTTTTGCTGACATTGAGCACCACTGTTCTCCACCATTGTTCTCTGTGCACCACTCTGCAAGACTGTTGATTTCCTCCCGATATGAAGTCTCATCCTTGTTTGTAATCTGGCCGATGGTGGTGTTATCCCCAAACTTGACAACAGAGATGTCTCCATGCTGCAGTCATATGTGTACAGCGTGAACAGGAGGAGGCTAAGCACATAGCGCTGGGGGGCTCTAGTGTTGAGCACTACAGTAAAGGAGGTGTGAACTCTTCTGTTTGTGAGGAAGTCCAACATCCAATTAAAGAGTGTGGTACTCAAGCCCAGAGTGCTAGGTTTTCCCAGTCAGTTTCAAGGGAGAGATTGTGTTGAATGCTGAGATGAAATCCACAAACAACATTCTGATGTAGGTGTTGTTCTCAAGGTGTATAAAGACTGAGTGGAGGGCAGTGGAGATGGCATCCTCTGTGTATCTGTTGGTTCTGAAAGTTTACTGGTGAGCATCCAGACTGGCTGGGATGCCGTTCTTTATGTGCTGGAGAACCAGTTACTCAAAGCACTCAGAATGGGGGTGAGAGCCACAGTGAAGTAGTCATTTTGACTAGACACTGCAGACTTTTTAGGCATAGGGACGATGGTGGCTGTGGCTTGGTGGCAGAGCGGGTCATCCACCAATCAGAAGGTTGGCAGTTTCCCTCATCCATGTGTCGAAGTATCCTTGAGCAAGATACTGAACCCCAAATTGCTCCTGAACCTGTGCCTTCGGTGTGTGTGTCAGTACTTTGTACTGATGGGCAGTTAGCTCCTGCCATCAGTGTGTGTAGGGGTAAATGTGATATGTAGTGTGAAAGCGCTTTGGTAGTCAGACGACTAGAAAGGTGCTATACAAGTTCAATTCAATTCAATTCAATTCAATTTTATTTATAATGCCCAGTATCACAAATCACATTTCCCTCAAAGGGCTTCACAATCTGTAACATACGACACCCTCTGTCCTTAGACCCTCGATTCGATTAAGGAAAAACTACCCAAAAAAAACCCTTTTAACAGGGGAAAAAATGATAGAAACCTCAGGAAGAGCAACAGAGGAGGGATCCCTCTCCCAGGACGGACAGACATGCAATAGATGTCGTAAGTACAGAATAGATTTATAGCATCAAAACTATAACATATACAGCCATGATGGCAAAATTGTTGTATATATATATATATATATATTATTATGTTAGAAATGTTTAGGTGGTAAAACATAAGGGAAGATGATGGGTCCAGACGGACAACCGAGCAGCTCCAGGTGGAGCTCAACGAGCAGGACCCGAGCCACTCGTCCCCTGCACCATAGACACAGCAACACTGCCCCAGCAGGTCGCCATAGTCACCGATCCAGATACATCTCCGGACAATGAAATACCTGCTGAAAGTGAAAGAAGAGACGGACGACAAAGCACAAAACTCCGGGAGAGGGAAGAAGTCAAGTTAGTGACATGCATTTATGGAATGAGAATGCATACGGATGCAGAGGAGGACAGAGGTGAAGAGAGAAAGGTGCATCATGGGAAGTCCCCCGACAGTCTAGGCCTATAGCAGCATAACTAAGGGATGGTTCAGGACTCTCCTGAGCCAGCCCTAACTATAAGCTTTATCAAAGAGAAAAGTCTTTAGCATATTCTTAAATGAGGAGATGGTGTCTGCCTCCCGGACCCGTACTGGGATTTGATTCCACAGAAGAGGAGCTTGATAGCTAAAGGCTCTGGCTCCCATTCTACTTTTGGAGACTCTAGGAACCACAAGAAATCCTGCATTCTGAGAGCGCAGTGTTCTAGTGGGGTAATAAGGCACTATGAGCTCTACGACGGTGCCTGACCATTAAGAGCTTTATAGGTGAGGAGAAGGATTTTAAATTCTATTCTGGATTTCACAGGGAGCCAGTGCAGAGAAGATAATATTGGAGAAATATGATCTCTTTTCCTAGTTCCTGTCAGTACACGTGCTGCAGCGTTCTGAATCAACTGGAGAATCTTAAGGGACTTTTTCGGGCTGCCTGATAATATGGAATTGCAGTAATCCAGCCTTGAAGTAACAAATGCATGGATTAATTTTTCTGCATCATTTCGAGACAGGAAGCGCCTGATTTTTGCAATGTTACGTAGGTGAAAAAAGGCAGTCCGTGAGGTTTGCTTCATGTGGGAGTTGAAGGATAGATCCTGATCAAAGATAACTCCTAGGTTCCTCACAGAGGTGCTGGAGGCCAGGGCAGTGCCCTCTAGAGCAATTAGATCTGCCGACAGTGAGTCTCTGAGGCGTTCGGGGCCAAGTACAATAACTTCAGTTTTGTCCGAGTTTAACATCAGAAAATTTCTGGTCATCCAGGTTTTTATGTCCTTAAGGCATGATTGAAGTTTAACTAACTGATCAGTTTCATCCGGCTTAATCGATAAATATAACTGGGTATCATCTGCGTAACAATGAAACTTTATGGAGTGCTTTCTAATCATATTTCCCAAAGAAAGCATATATAAAGTAAATAGAAGTGGTCCAAGCACAGAACCTTTTGGAACTCCGTGACTAACTTTGGTGTGCTCAGATGATTCATCGTTAACATAAACAAACTGAGATCGGTCTGATAGATAGGATTTAAACCAGCTTAACGCGGTTGCTTTAATTCCAATTACAAGTACAGTCCATTTACATTTGAAGCAGGTGCGAACAATCTCCTGTGAAATGGATATGTTAAAAATATCAGCAATAACATCTCCTAGCTGATTGGCATATGTTCTTAGTACACAGCCAGGGATGCTATCAGGCCCAGCAGCTTTACTCATATTCACTCTCAGCAGGATTCTTCTCACATCCACTGTGTATACTGACAGTCACCGGTCAGCTGGAGGCAGAGTATACTTTACAGCTGACTATTTGTTTGGGAGACACAAGCATTAAATGTGTTTAGCTCATCTGGTAACATGGCCTCAATCTCCTGCGTTTGTAGCCTGTGATGTTTTTGATTGCCTGCCACATATCTTTGGTGTTGATGTCTCTCTCCAGTCTCTCCTGATGTCTCCACTTTGCCTCCTTGATGCCAGCTTTCAGTCTTGCTCTGGTGGTGCTGTAAGTTTCCTTGTCTCCTGACCGAAATGCTGCCTTTTGGGCTTTGAATAGAGGCCTCACCTGTCCACTCATCCAGGATTACTGGTTAGGGAATGATTTTATTGTATTTGTGATCACCATATCATGAACACATTTGCTGATGTTATGATGCCTTATGATCAATACTCCTCAAGGTTGAAGAGAATTTAGTTTGATCCCGGCTTCCCCCAGCCCGTGTGTTGAAGTGTCCTTGAGTAAGATATTGAACCCCAAATTGCTCCAGAGCAATAAAAGGTATAAAACAAAAAAATACAAGCACACTGTAAAAACTGTGACCAGTGGTTAGTTAAAAAATTATGGCAACAAAGTGACTTAAAACCTTTTAAATATTACCTTTGATTTAAAAGTAAATAAATTAACTAAATTTAGAAAAAAAAGTAAGTACACGGTAATAAAAGCAACAGTTAAAATGTGTTGTGTGAGGAGTTGTATAGCCAGAAATATTTAGTAAATCCAAATAAATTTCACAAGAAAAATTGATTTATCAGTATCTGAGCAAAAGTAATTTTGATATACTTGTGATATATAATTGTGAAATTGATTTCTATTTACCATTTATCCAGGTGAAATTGATATAAGCTTACTAAATATCTGGATAAATATTATTTGGATTGACTAAATAAAATAAATCATATCAACTAATATTTTAGACAATGATTACTTACATGACTCAAAACTACAAAACTCAGTAGTTTCCCAAGAACTACTGGGAGAAATATAGTTATGACTGTATTATGTGATTTGACATAATCACCTGACATACCAGGGGGGAGAGATGAGCGATCACCTTCTTTATATTTTAACATGAACTTCAACCTACATCATACTCTTTTAAGAGTTGATCTGTAGATTCCCCAAGGTACATCATCAAACACCAAATGAAAAGGTCTCTGGTCATGTTGGGATTGCTTGGAGCCTGAAATGACAAACATAAACTTTATTCATGGTGTAAAAATCATCCACTGACCTAAAACTTGTTAAAGCTGCAATTTTTAACACTAAGTGGCTTATATTACTGTTAAACAAACCCCTTTCAAGGATCCAGTCTAATGAAACACTTCAAGGGATCCAGCTGTGACTCCCTTAATTCATTGGTCCCTGCAAAGAAATAGTCCTTAGTGCATAAACCCAAATAAAACCACAACATTTTAGACCTTGATTTTTGACATAAGACATAACACATTAATCAGTGAGCTTTAGATGTGCTGGTAGGCAAATGTTGTCAACCTTTTACAATAATCTTTATTTAAACGTATCATCGATTAACAATCAATAACATCAGCAAATAATCCCTATAGTCTAAACTAAACAAACTAAGCATACACAATCAGCAATCCGATAGGATGTGTGTGTGTGTTTAGGGGCAAGAAGTGGGGGTTTGAGGAGACATGCCCACGTGGGAAGTTGTACAGGAGGTGAAAATGGTGACATGGTATCACCAGACGTTGTTCGTTTGCAGAGCGCAGGGATCTAGCAGGAACATAGGTCTGTATTAGCGAGCGAAGATATGAATCAGTGCAGAACCAGTGGTGGTCTTGTAGGCCAAGAGCATCACTTTGAACTTGATGCAGGCAACAACAGGGAGCCAGTGTAAACCTAAAGAAGAGAGGAGTGCTCTCTCCGGCTCATTGAAGACCCATCTTACGGCAGTGTTTTGGATCATCTGCAGAGGTTTGGTTGTCCAAGCAGGGAGTCCAGCCAGTAATGCGTTGCAATAGTCCAGTTTGGACAAGGCCTGGACTAGGACTTGTGTAGACTGCTTAGATAGGAAAGGCCTGATTTTTCTGATGTTGTAGAGGATGAATCTACAGGACCAGGTGGTGCTGGCGACATGGCTTTTGAAGTTTAGCTGATCATCAATTACCACCCCCGGATTTCTGGCCATGCTGGACGGTGTAACAGTCGATGAGTCTAGTTGAATGGAGAGGTTGTGGTTAATCTTTGGGTTGGCTGGGATCACAAGCAGTTCCGTTTTGTCGAGGTTCAGCTGCAGGTGATGGTCCCTCGTCCAAAGCGAGATGTCACTCAGGCATGCTGAGATGCTAGCAGAGACAATTGAATCGTCAGGGTGAAATGACAAGTGGAGCTGGGTGTCATCCGCATAGCAGTGATAGGAAAAGCCATGTTTCTGAATGACCGAGGCGAGGGATGTCATGTAGATGGAGAAGAGTAGCACCGAGCCCTGCGGCACGCCTGTATTGAGATGTTGGGACTCAGAGACCTCGTCTCTCCAGGATACTCTGAAGAACCTACCCGAGAGGTACGCTTTGAACCATTGCAACACGATTCCAGAGACACCCATAACACTGAGAGAGGACAGGAGGATGTCGTGATTAACTGTGTCAAAGGTCGCAGACAGATTCAATAAGATAAGTACAGATGACTTGGATGTTGCCTTTGCCAGTCTCAGCGCTTCGACTACTGAGAGCAGCGTGGTCTCCGTAGAATGGCCTCTTGAAACCAGCAATGAAGGGAAGGAGGGAAACTGGTCTGTAGTTTTCTAATAGTGTCGGATTAAGAGCGGCTTTCTTCAGTAGCGGTAGCTTCCTTGAAAGCTGTGGGGTACGACCCAAATATTGGACTTCCGGTTATGGTGATGCGCTGACAAGATGCACGAGTTGGCTCCATTGTAATTTGTATTAAGATTTTTTAAATGTATACCTGTTTCATTCAAAATTCGACCACAGTTTGTTTTTTCAAGTGAGTGTTGTTCGAGATGTCACCAGCAAAGCAGAAGCCAAAAAAAGCAGCAGACATTGCAGTGGAATCTGAAGGCCTGGAAGAATTCCTCCGAGTTGCTTTACGGTGAAGAGAATTTGTCACCGAGTCATGAAGAGCAAGCTAGCGGATTTCATGCTGACCACACCAGAGTATGCGGCCGTTGGAAAAGTGAAAGGATCGAAGGATCATTCATACCTGATTGGGTCCAGTCAGAGCCTTATAGGGCTCTGATTGGGTCAAAGACGAGCGTTCTAGAGTCTTTGGTAGCGTAGCAACCCATTTCTATGGCAACCAAACTTCACTGGTGAGACAAACGTGTGACAGTCAGGGGAAAACTGAACTGAAAATGTAATGAAAAGTTGTAGAAATGTAGTGGAGTAGGAAGTAAAATAATTGCTGCAAAATGTAACAAAGTAAAAGTCAAAAGTATGCACTATTGATTCTACTTAAGTAAAGTACAGATACATGAAACATTTACTTTAGTAAAGTATTTGTACTTTGTTACATTCCACCACTAGTAAGCAGTGGCTTCCTTCGTGGTGTCCTGCCGTGGATACCCTGTTTGTTCAGTGTTTTACATATTGTAGACTCATGAACAGAGATGTTAGCAAGTTCCAATGATGCCTTCAAATCTTTGGCTGTCATTCGGGGTTGTTTCTTTCCCACTGATGAGTCTTCATTGGGCTCTTGGTGTCATTTTGAATGGGCGCCCACTTCTTGGTAGAGTAGCAAAGCGTCTCCATTTGTAGATCGTTTGCCTAACTCTAGACTGGTGAATTTATAAAGTATTTGAAATAACTTTGAAACCCTTTCCAGCTTTATGTAAAGCAACAATTCCTGATTGTAGCTCCTCTGAAAGCTTTTTGGCGAGGCATGGCTCACAAAACTGTGTTCTTCTTGTGCAGAACAAACTCAAGTTTGAGAGGTTTTTAATCAGTCAAAGTAGCTGTAGTCCACACCTCCAAATGTATTATCTTAACGAGACTCCAGGAGTGCTAAAATCGAACTCCAATTAGCTTGTTTGAGGTAATTAACCCAAGGGTTCACTTACTTTTTCCACTGCCATTTTGAATGTTGAATGAGTGTGTTCAAAGATCAGAATTTTGTGTAATTATTTTTAGACACAGTTTATCAATACTGTTGACTTAGATGAAGACCAGATCACATTTTATGACAGATTTATTCAGAAAACCATAAAATTCCAAAAGGTTCACATACTTTTTCTTGCCTGTATATGTTAACATAAACGATAAACGTTAACAGCTAACCCGCTTGCTAAAATTAGATAAAAAATTAAAGTTATGCGATAAGCATAAACAGCTAACCACACTGTACAAGTCTAAGTATTAATACACGTGTTTTAACATTTACCAGGATATTGTTACTCCTCACTTGTGAACATGACCCCAGGTATTTGAACACTTGGGGTGGGACCCAGAGGAAGCAATTCACTGTTAACGGTAAATGGACTGTAGGCCTAGCTGTAAAGCGCCTTTCTAGTCTTCTGACTACTCAAAGCGCTTTCACACTATATATCACATTAACCCGATTCACACATTGATGGCAGGAGCTAAATGTCCATCAGTACAAAGTAATCTAATCATTCTCAGACACCGAAGGAACAAGTTGGGGTTCAGTATCTTGCTCAAGGACACTTCGACACGCGGGCTAAGGGAAGCCGGGACCAAACCACCGACCTTCCGATTGGTGGACAACCCGCTCTCCCACAAAGCCACAGCCGCCCCATGGCCTCAGAATTGGTGGTGCTGACTCATTCTGACAGCTTCACATTCAACTGCAAACCACCCTAGTGCGTACTGAAGGTCATGATCTGATGAAGCCAACAGAACCACATCAAGCATGTCCCAAAAACAGACAGACTGTTCTCCAAAACGACTGCACATTGAGATCCCATCCAAGAACAGCAGACAGAATTGTTGACAAGGGACAACTCTGCTGGAGCCCAAAACTCAATGAAAATATATTTAACTTCCTGAGAGAGTACCCTCAAACTCTTAAAAGATTTTGGTGTGTTGCAAGGGCAACATCAGACATGAGGTAGATCAATGATGTGGCCAATTGACATGAATTTGTATTATTGATACTTTTACATTTCTCAGCTTTACAGCTTGCATTGGCCTACTGTGAACAAAGGAAAGACTGGAGAGATACACAGTGACAGCAAGAAACATAGGAATACTGTACATACATTTTATTGAAACTGGTGTTTGTATGAAAGTTTTTGATAGACACTTCAGTTGGCAGATATTTGATTTTACTATTAGGCTACAGTTGGAAAGTCTCAATGAGAAAGGACACAAAGAAAAAGCTTGTGCCCTCTGTCATGCTGACACAGTTCCTTATGATTGTCCTGACTCACGCAATGATAAAGGAACATGCCATTTTGGTGGCAGAGATGAACTTAATTACTTTTGAAACAAATTTCTTGAAATAATGCTATATATTAATGAATGACAGCCTTTTGTAGGACAAATGAAAGTGTAATTTCTATATGGTCCTGGCCTGACCTGACACAACCTATATTCAAACTCTGGGTACAATCCATAGATAGAGGTACCACTGAAGCCAAAAGGCCATCTCCTGTTTTGTTCAAACAAATGCCAATGTTAACCATGGCTAGAATGTTGCTTGTGATAGCTGAAGTGTAATGAAATCAACCTACCTAGCTGACAGAATCAAAAACTTGACCCTTTGTTGAAGACAGTTGGTACGAGTGAGTACAGTGATTGATTTTAATGGCTTCATAGACAACTATATAAAATAGTTCATAAAAATTCATGCACTTTCAGTGTAAATTCATTTTGAAATATAGAGGAAATTTATGTACAACAGTGTGAACCGTAACAGTGACTTCATTCAGGTGGGTGGTTCACCACAAATATACTTGGCTGCATAGAAACATTGACATTATTATTGCCTACATAGAAAATAAAATGAAAGGTAAAGAAACAAAAATATGTAAAAAAGTCTAGTTTTTCTAAGATCTAACAGATGCGTCTATTAAAAGACAAGTCTTTTTTCAGACTGTAAAAGTCAGTTCCTTCCAACTCACTGACTTCAACACACTGAGATAAAAGAAGTAAGCACTAGTGAATAAAACTGAGTAGTTAAAGAACTTTCCCTTTACCAAAAGTTACATTCTGAAAGCATTATCATGAAATAACTAATATACAGAAACTCACTCGTAGAACGACAAAAAAGCCTGAGTTGATGGGGGAAAGTAGTCATAATAAATCCCAAAAGCCTGAGGAAAAAAAGACCACTGATTTACTATTTTACAAAAATTTACAACAGTATTACTGAAGGAAAAAAACATGATACAAGTCACTCTCAAAAAAAAAGTCCAGGTTATTTTCTTTTACAGCTATGATATGTTATTAAATAATTCGCAACTGTTGGAAAAAAGAAAACCTGCTGAGGAAATGAGAAATGCTGTAAATGAGGTACTTAAGGTGGTGAGCCTGAGCCCAGACTGGATTCAACCAGACACCTTTACATCAACTTGTAATGTGATTCCTGTGACAACTGACTTCTCATCGAGTTAACACTTAAATAAGGTAGATAATCACATTAAGCATGATAGAGAGAGACAGACGAACATAGAGAACAGTCAAATACAGGATCCAGTGTCATGGGTTGTTGGGAATATGAGGCAGCACTCAGGGTCAATTGTGTCCATTTCCAGAGTTAAAAAAGTTTATAAAAATAACCAAAAATTGTGCTGCAGGCTGTTGAGCCTACACAACGCTGCAGCTTTAAACTCTTAAATACAAAAATATGCTTTGATTTTTGTTCTGCTGCGGGGTTTGAGCCACTCCCTGGTGTTTATCTCCCAGGTACCGGAGATGAGCTGCAGCTGAAGCGAGGAGATGACAGCCATGCTGAACTGACTGATACACAGTGCTTCAAAACAGCTTCAGGTTGCAGTCCACAGTCCCTGTAAGGCATTTGCTGTGTTACTGAGTCTATGGCTGCTACTAGCAGACCCAGGCAGCTCTTGTTATGTCTTGCGGCTGCTCCAGATCTGCTCCGGTGTGCTCTTGTGGTCTGACGAGTAGTCAAAAGGTGAGCGGTGTCCCATGGGCGAGCGGGAGTCATATGGTGAGCGCTGGTCTCGGGGAGAGCGGGGTCCGCTGGCTGAGGCTCGCTGCTCTGTCTGCCAGTCTGAGTGGTAGCGATAGGAAGAGCGGTGGTCTGAATGGGAATGATCCTTAATGTCCAGGCGATGGTCTCTGCTGGGGCGGAACTCCTCCAGCTTCCTGTGCTTAACGTCATTGTAGTATCTGCATATACACACAGCATCAGCATAACTGAGCAACAACTCAAAGAAGACACTTAACAAAAAAAAACAAAAAAAAAACGTTCAATGCTAGTGTACAGATATTTTGTACCGACTTCAAGTACTTTGATATTGGATTTTATATTACCAAAGATTTTAACCTTCTTTGCTGCATTTTGTATGACAGTAGACACAAACGGGAGAGATGAGTAGGTACAAAGAAATGTTAAATGTGTGAACAAGGGTGATCTTTCACATTAAGTAAAAGAAACCTTGACCATCACCGTAGCTCTTCTCCAACCTAAATGACTTAACACTTAACAATATCATAACAGTTTTAAATAATTGAAATAGGACTAGACAACATGACCCAAAGTATTTTTTTACTTCAGTGCATTCATTATCTGTCCTGGTTAAACCAGTTTAACTACAATGTGACTGGCTGTTGCTGATTAGTTGGCTGAATCTTTCATGATACAATTGTTTATGTAGATTTAGTTACTTTATATTATTACCTGCAAACGGTGATAAGAGATTCATAATGCATAATAAATTCCATTTATTGACCAGCTCTAGATTCAACCTTACATGAACAACAAAAACCTGAAAAAAAATGTAAAAATTCATTTGTAGCCATGAAGAAATTAATCGAGTTAGAGAAACTAGTGCTACTTATGGTAACGTGGTAACTGAAATAACTTCCTCTACCAATAACTGCAGAATCACTTTTCCGTGATGCAGGTTACACAGGCCTGTTGTCCATCCATCAATCCATCTTCTGCCGGGGCCAGCAGTCTAAGCAGGGACGCCCAGACTTCCCCCTCCCCAGATACTTCCTCCAGCTCTTCCGGGGGAATACCGAGGCTTTCCCAGGCTAGTCGAGAGACATAGTCCCTCCAGTGTGTCATAGGTCTTCCCTGGGGCCTCCTCCCGGTTGGACATGCCCGGAACACCGCCCTAGGGAGGCGTACAGGAGGCATCCAGAACAGATGCTTGAGCCACCTCAGCTGACTCCTCTCGATGTGGAGGAGCAGCGGCTCTACTCAGTGAGCTCCTCCCCCTAACTCTAAGGGAGAGCCCAGCCACCCTGCGGAGGATACTCATTTCGGCCGCTTGTATCCAGGATCTTGTCCTTTCGGTCATGACCCAAAGCTCATGACCATAGGAACGTACATCGACTGGTAAATAGAGAGCTTCGCCTTGTAGCTCAGCTCCCTCTTTACCATGACAGACCAGTATATCAACTGCATCACTGCAGAGGATACACCGATCCGCCTGTCAATCTCCAGCTTCTTCCTTCCCTCACTCGTGAACAAGACCCCAAGATACTTAAACTTCTCCACCTGAGGCAGGAGCTCTCCACCAACCTGAAGGGGACAAGCCACCCTTTTCCGGCTAAGAACCAACTTGGAGGTGCTGATTCTCATCCCCGCCGCTTAAAACTCGGCTGCAAACCGTCCCAGTGGACACACCCTCCGGTCCCCCTTCTTAAACAGAGGGACCACCACCCCAGTCTGCCAGTCCAGAGGCACCGTCCCCAGCCGCCATGCGATGTTGCAGAGGCATGTCAACCAAGACAGCCCCACATCATCCAGAGACTTGAGGTACTCAGGGCAGATCTAATCCACCTTGCCACCGAGGAGCTTCTTAACTACCTCAGTGACCTCAGCTTGGGGGATCGACGAGTCCACAACTGAGCCATCGGCCTCTGCTTCCTCAGTGGAAGACATGTCGGTGGGGTTGAGGAGATCCTCAAAGTACTTCTTCCACCGTCCGAGGATGTCCCCAGTCGAAGTCAGCAGATTCCCACTACCACAGTAAACAGTGTGTGCAGGGCACTGCTTCCACCTCCTGAGGCGCCTGAGACGGTTTGCCAGAATTTCTTCGAGGCCGATTCTTCAGCTTGACGGCATCCCTTACTTCCGGGGTCCACCACCGGGTTCTGGGATTGCCGCCACAACAGGCACCGGAGACCTTACGGCCACAGCTCCGAGCGGCTGCGTCGACAATGGAGGTGGAGAACATGGTCCACTTGGACTCAATGTCTCCAACTTCCCTCGGGATCTGGTTGAAGCTATGCCGGAGGTGGGAGTTGAAGATCTCTCTATCAGACTCTGCCAAACATTCCCAGCAGACTCTCACAGTACGTTTGGGTCTGCCAAGTCTGTCCAGCTTCCTCCCCCATCATCGGATCCAACCCACCACCAGGTGGTGATCAGTTGACAGCTCAGCTCCTCTGTTCACCCGAGTGTCCAAGACATACGGCCGGTCTTAGGTAAGATGAAACAACCACAAAGTCGATCATCGACCTCCGACCTAGGGTGTCCTGGTGCCACGTGGCAAATCTCCAGCTTCTGTCCATTATGGGTGTGAAACACATTCATCCAGGTATCGACATGCTACCAGAGTTTTGTGAAAGAAAAACGACCTTCTCTGAAGTGCTGAAGAGGTGAAATCAATCTGTGAGAAACAATAAAATACTGAAATGATTATGAAAAAAGAAAACGCAATTCAAGTAGACACGACAAAAATCAACTGTGAACTGTGAAGATACATGGTGACCATGGTGTTCGTTATGGACAAACTGTGACTAGCACAGAAGTCCAATAACAGGACACCACTCGGGTTCAGGTCAGTGGGGCCGTTCCTCCAGGTGTCACTGTCGTTGTCACATTGAAGCGTTGAAATCCCCCAGTAGAACGACGGAGTCCCTGGTCGGAGCACTTTCCAGCACCCACCATTTGGCCTGTAAGCGCCCAACAACAGTGAGAGACCTATTCCCGACCTGAAGGTGCAGGGAAACGACCCTCTTGTTCACCGGGGTGAACTCCAACACATGGCGGCTGAGCTGGGGGGCTATGAGCAAGCCCACACGAGCCTGCCACCTCTCCCCGCAGGCAACTCCAGAGTAGTAGAGAGTCCAGCCTCTCTCAAGGAGTTGGGTTCCAGAGCCCAAACTGTGCGTGCGGGCGAGCCCAACTATCTCGAGGTGACATTCCATGCCCCTAGAGCCAGATTCCATGTCCATGTCCCAATCCACAATGCACCGGCCCCTTACGGTTCCTCCTGCAGGTGGTGGGCCCATTGGAGATCGGCCCCACATCGCTCCTTCGGGCTGAGCCTGCCCGGGCCCCGTGGGGCAAGACCTGGCCACCAGGCGCTCGCATGCGAGCCCCAACCATATCTCAACCAGCAGCAAGCCGGGCTTCACAAACTGATGTTCAGGACCTGCAAACCTCAGCAGAAGACAGGACCTCTACTGTCTCTGTGACACAAGTTGAAACTATTGGAATTTCTGTTCAGGAGACATCAGTGGAGTAGAGAGCTTCTACATCGGTCGAAGCTGGAAGATTAGCATCATCGATGTTTGGCTGCAATAACTGCAGAATCACTGTTCCCTGATAAGGGGTGTAACAGATCGCAGTTGATCCGTGATCCGTACAGATCACGACCCACGGTTCGCATGCACGTGACCTGCGGATTAATTGCCCTTTTTTTTTTTTACTAGCGGATTGATCTAAATTGTTTAGCGATCGGCGAGTGAAAGACTTTTTGTGCTGATATTGCTTTTTAAGTAATTGCGTTATTTTAAACTCGATGCTGAGTTTCATGTCATGTGTTCACGTGAACAGGGCATGTTAATAAGGCAACGATGGCTAGCGATACAGCAGTGAACTTGAAAAGCCTCCCACATCATTTAAATGGCACGTATGGGAGCATTTCGGCTTCCCTGTAAAATATGATGGAAGAAGGGCGGTAGACAAAACTGTAACGTATGTAGACACCAAAAGTTCCTTGCTATAAGTTTTCATGTAATAACTGGAAATGCAAATGGAAAAATGTATCCTCCCCCTTTTTTTCTGATCCGAAAAATGAGCCGATCCGTGACTCGTGATACGTAAGGTCATCCGAACCGTGAGTTTTGTGATCCGTTACACCACTATCCATGGTTACACAGGCCTTTTGTGCTCTTTTTAAAACAATTAATTGATCCTACAAAAAAAACGTATTGTCTAAAGCCTGACACAAACAAACATTTCTATTTGTGTTTCCACCACATTTTAAGAACGGCGAAGACTAGAGAAATTAGCAATTATTTTATTTTTTAAAACAGCAGCATTTAAGTGTATGATGGCTATTTCCGCTTTGAAATATAACCACCCTAAAACAATGAGAACATTAAGTTTTATACTTCTCCATGTCCTCTTCTACTGTCGCTTTATCTCATTCACTCTTGTGCTCTCAGCCTGTCCTTCTTTCGCTCTTCTTTACAATTACCTTGGTAAGCTGATGGTTCCCAACTTTCTCCCCACCCCATCTCCTTAAAATCGATATTAGAGTAATTCCTTGTTTACGAATGAAGCCATACACAAGTTGTAGTTGCCACAGCTAGGCTGCAAACTCCGCCACTAAAGTTCCTGAAATTTTTTTGCATCTGGAACTACTGTATACAAACTAAATGTATTCCCTTGTTTCTCCAGTTGAAACACAGGTTTAATTCTTTGGTTCCTCAAAATGATCTTGATCCCATGGGAAAAAATGAATCCATATATTTGTGGTGTTTTTAAAGATTGACATTTTCAGTAGGGACCAATGCGCTTGTGGATGAGAGCCAGTAACAGGTGTAGGGAAATCACAAAGGATTAAGAGATGGACTAACACATTCTTGGTTTGGGTCTATTCATGGGATTGTTTTTACCATAAATGAATTTGAACATCTGAGGGTAAATAATGTGATAATAAAGTTTATTTTGTTCCTGGAAGCAGCACTTCGGGCTGTCCTCGTCCCTCACCTGTCCTGTCTGTCTCTGTCCCTGCTGTTTGATCTGTAGTGGTCCCGGTGGTCTTTGCCGTTGCTAAAGGAGGAGTAGGGCCTTTTCCTGGACTCTCCTCCTGTGGTCTTCCTGTGGGACTCTGAGCTGTGTCTCTCCATACTGCTGCTGCTCTCATGGTATCGACCAGAAGACTGATGCCTGTCTGAGCTGCAGCTGTCCCTACTGCTCTCGTCCTGGTGAGAGTTGTCCTTCAGCCTTTCAATATCTGAGGAAGACAACTAATTAATTAGTACACAATGACATCTTGCTCTTATTCTCTATATACACAACAGAGGAAAACTGACTGTACCTGCATGTTTATAGCCATGGGTGTTTATACTTCTAGTGTTCTGCTCCATTGCCTGAAGAAACAGAATCATCATCACGGACTTGTAATATCAGTACAGGGTGTCATATTGCAATCCAAATCAAGAACTACTGTAGGGCCTTCACATACCTGTGCGTTCTCTTGTCTTTTCTTGATTGCATGCTTATACAGTTTATGTAGTTTCCTGGCATCAAACTCAGTGAATTTGGAAACAAATATCCAGAGGTTTCTGTAAAAGACAAACATCATCAGCTTAACATATGCAACATTTGAACAAAGATGCAAGTCATGTTTTATCCCTTGCTCTGCTGCACATAAGCTTAATTTTAAACAGCTTTCCTAAAACGGTTGTGTATGCTGTAACGAAAAAGTGGTTCAAGAAAGTTAATTAAATGCCCAAGGATGCTTGATTTGATTGTCAAAAGTTATATGTAAGGGGGAAATACAAAGCCATGTTTCCATCTAAGTATGTTTATGGAAATCATCTAGTTAGAAAAAGCGGCACAATTTGACAAAACTTCCACAAGATCCCTAAAAAGGTTTTACACTCGCTTGGGTTGTTTTTTTCCCCCCATTTGTCTATAGAGTTTATGCAACCAATAGGCAAAAGAAACTCGTTTGTTGAATGAATAATGATGTAGAAAATATTACAACAGATCAGCTGTTTGGTCTGATTACACTGCACAAAAACTCTAAACTGGGTTTAAACATACTGAAATTAAGCAGCAAAGGAATGATGAAGCTGAACTATCCAGCAATCAGGTAAACCTGTGTCCCTCCTCTCCAATTTCGCTGTCAGCAAATAACAGTGATGTTAAGTGGATGTGCTAGCTTGCAGTGCATCTCTCTCTAGTTTGTCTTGCACTTGCCTGTCAAAAGTGTAAGCAAAATACATTTAGCAAATAATGTTTACAAAAATATTTATTACATTTGACAAACTACAATTTCATCATAATTGTATGTACTATCATTTCTGGAACCGTCCTCTACATATTTGTTTTGCAACCTACATCAGATGCTCTTTCAGGAGGTTTCTATAATTTTTTTACATCTCTTTTACAAGAACTGTTTTTTTCCTTAGTCAAATTGAGGGTCTAAGGACAGGGGGTGTTGTATGTTATACAGATTGTAAAGCCCTTTGAAGCAAAATTGTGATTTGTGATATTGGGCTATATAAATAAAATTGAATTGTTTATAAACTGCCGCTCAGAAAAGATAACCGCGTTACACGTGAACATGTGATCATATGGGCATTCACGAAATGAAACTCGTGCTTTTCAGCAGTAATCTCTGTCAGGAGGTTCTTAAGTCTAGTAATAATTTGCTACATACAATTAGTAACAGTAATTGGCTGTAAAGAGACTGTGTACTTATACTGTACCAGGCCCTCTCTGTTGTACTATTTCCAGACAATATATGGGCATCATGGGACTCCTAATAGGTGTACATAATTCTAAAACAAGACAATGATTATCTAGTCTCTCAGTCAAAGTTTAGTTAAAACTCTGTACTAACGCAAGATGGAAAGCAATAGGTTGACTTTGACTATTGAACTATTAAATGTTGAATTTAAAATTATTTGAAAATTGATTGACTGGAATGATTGCCAGGCTGCAGAGCTAAAGCTCAGTGTAATATTATTTTATTTTCTACATTTTTTTTTATTTTATTTAGGTTAATGTTGATAGTCACTTATCTTAAGATTGTATAGAAAATATTCTATTCAATAAATATTGTTTGTTCATTCTGTTCTGTAGACGTCTGTGCACTGTGGGGTCAGGTGTGACAATGGCAAATGGTTTACATGTCTCACAGGTCAGGTAGGAGGGCTCCTTTGTAGAATTTTGCTTCGGGCCCCAGGGAGTTGCTTGTCTATTAAAATGTTTTGCTGGTGCTCCTAAAATGTTCAGTTGGGAGCACCAGTGCTACTAGTGGAAAAGGTTAGTCTGGAGCCCTGAGATGTCTTTTTTTAATATAATGGTACTATATGGCACTCAGCTACAAAAATACATTCAACAGCAATGTCTCTTTCCAGAAAGCAAGACCCAGTTACTCAAGATAATCCACAGACCTTGTTGTGAGCAGTTTCATGTATTTTCGGTAGTAAGAAAATAGTCTCTACAAGAAACCGCTCACAACAAATCTGTGGATTATCTTGAGTATTTTAATATATTAAGAAAATAAACAAATATTTCTATATGTCAAAGGTAAATAATTAATATTCAACTGAAAATCTTCCCTTGATTGTGGAATCGGACGATTATCCAAAATGATTTTTGTTGAGCTGACCGTGATCAGGGGATTGTGGTATCATTGTGACAGGCCTACTTATACCCCAATCAAACTGACAGAAACCCAGATTAAATCTGCATTGATGGACAGCTTAACTTTGTGTGGAACCTTTAGGTAAGTGTGAGATCATTAGAATGTATACTCACTTTCTCCACTGTTTGATCTGGTCAGGATTTGAATACTCCTTCAGACACTCAGTGATGTGGTCTCCGATCTTAATGAGGCACTGTCTTGTATGTTCCAGCTGCTCGCGCTCCGACAGCCCTTTCTCTGGTCTGTCCAGCTGCTTCAGCGCTGCTTTTACCGGCCGCATCCTCTCTTTACACTACAATATTCAAATAAAAGTAAAGTGCAGCAAAACCAATCCACAACTTTCTTAAACCATTTAGATACCTGTTGAGCCTGGCTGGATCTTAGTCTTCAAAGTCTGACTGTGACAATCTTATATGCCGAGACAATTTTAGCCAAAGTAAATCATACTATAATGATTTAATAATAATATCCTATTCAAAATACAATACATGCATGTAACAGGCTATGTTTTGCCATTAGCTGAATATTTAACCACAGTGCATTCAGACCCTTTCAGGTTTTTCACATTTTGTCATGTTGCAGCCCTTTTCTCGACTCATCCATCTACACTTAACACACCAGAATGACAGAGCGAAAACAGGATTTTAGAAAGTTTTGCAAATATTTTAAAAATTAGAAACTGAAAGTATTCAGACCCTTAACTCCGCACTTGAAGCACCTTTGGCAGTGATTTCAGCTTAGAGTTTTATTGGGTATGACGCAGGATTTTCTGTAATTCTTTTCTGCAGATGCTCTTAATCTTTATCAGGTTGGGTACTGTTGGTGGACAGCCATTTTCCAGTCTCTCCAGAGATCTTTAATTGGGTTCAAGTCCAGGCTCTGGCTGGGCCACTCAAAACATTTAAAAGAGTTGTCCCTAAGCCACTCCTGTCTTACTGTGTTACTCATAGCTTGGTTTTTGCTCTGACATGCAGTGTCAGTTGAGAGACCTCATATAGATAGGTGTGCCTTCCCAAATCAAGTCCAATTAATTAAATTTACGACAGCTGGACTCCAGTTAAGGTGTAGAAAAAATGTTTTAATGATGATGAGAAATGGGAGACACCTGAGCTAATTTTCAAGTGTCATAGACCCTTTGTTTGAGTGTTTTCTTTTTAATACATTTGCAAAACATTCACATAAAATCTTGTCTTTGTTTTGTCATTATGTCGTTAAGAGTGTAGATTGATGAACGAAAAAATTAATTGGAAAGATTTTCACATAAGGCTGCAACATTACAAAATATGAAAAATGTAAAGGGGTGTGAATATTCTAAGTACATGTTCAATCTGAAGATTTCATTATCAGTGGAACGTACCACGCTGAAGGTCCTCTGGTCCAGTTCGTCAGACTCCTCAGATACTGGCACATTCTCTCCACCTGCTGTTATATGGGCCGGCACGTCAGAGGATTTCTTTGTTCGTTCTCGTACGTCAGGCTTTGCTTCATTCTGATGAAAAGTATTTGAGAATTAATTCCTGACCAAATTATCATCTTTTTTCCTTTCCTTATTTACCTGACAATAATCAGTTCATTTAATGAATCAAGCCTATGGTAAATGGACTGCACTTGTATAGTGCCTTTCTAGTCTTTGGGCCACTGTAACCTCTTTTCACTATTACCCCTTTTCCACCGAGGCGGAGCTGGTGCTAGTTCGGAGCCAGAGCCAAGTTTCAAATCGGTTCTTTCTGTTTCCACAGCCGAAGCACCAGCTCGGAGCCAGGAAAAGTGGTTCTTAAGTAGCACCAACTCGTTGCTGGGCTAGAAGCGGGGGGCGGGGTTATCGTGACCGAAAAGACGAAAGATTTTCACTTCTGCTTCTTAAACCAAGGATTAATACATTTTTATTTAACGGCAATGTGATCGTTTATCAGCATAGTTGATGCTAGGAGGGTAGCAACATGCTGAGGCTAAAGTTGACATGTTATTGTTAAAAATAAATGTTATGTACGTACCGTTACTCTCGCTCGTAATCTCCGTGTGTACAAACTACGGCGAAAATAAATAGCAACACAACGTCTGCGATTGTTTGTGTTCAGTGCTGCTGCGCTAGCGTTACCGGGAAAGATGTGACATATACGGTCACGTGAGACCTGGCTCTGTGCTGGCTCCTTAGCCAGTGGAAACACAAACGGGTTCTTAGAAGGCTCGTCATTTGAACCAACTCCGAACTGGCTCTAGCACTGGCTCTGAACCAGCACCTGGTTCATTTTGGTGGAAAAGGGGTATATGTCACATTCACCCCCTTCAGATACATTCACACACTGATGGCAGAGGCTACCATGCAAGATGCCAACTGCTGATCAGGGGGAAGCTGGGGACCGAATCACTGATCTTCTGATTAGTGAGCGATCCACTCTACCTCCAAGCCACAGACACCCTGCTTCTATGGTCCATAGTAGTATAAGAATATATCACCTATAGAATTATTATTTCACCTTTTCCATGTTCTCCTCCTGTTTATGTACTGCCTCCAGAGGCTTTGTTTCTTTTTTCTCTTTTGGCTCCTTTGTCTCTCTAATGTCCCAACTTTCCTCCTTCTTCTCCTTTTTGCCTTCTTTTTTGATCTCTTTTCCTTTGACCTCCCTTTCGCCTGATGAAGAAACCTCCTCCTGCTCAGGCTCATCGTCGTCGTTCTCGTCGTTGTCCTCGTCATCCTCTTCATCCTCCACGACCCTGTCTGCTCGGACCCGTCTCCTTGGTGCCTTCACTGGTGCCACCTCCTGAAAAGGTCGAACGTTAGATATCAAATCCAAACTGAAAACAGGAAACATTCCTTTCATGCTAAAGCAAGAAAAACAGTAAAAGTAATATCTAAATGTACCTTTTCCTCCTCAAATTCATCCTCATCATCTGACCTCTTATCTGATGGGGGATCTGAGGATGTGCTCTTCATTGCCTCGTCGGTCTTAGTTGGCTTGAGAGTTTTGCTCTTTTTACTTCTTGGTTTCCTCTTACGTGAATTGGCCTACATACATACAAAGAGGCATGGTACATTCTGGTAGACGTCCATTTTAATCTATCCATATCAAATTTGAAAATGACTCATATAAGCATTCTACTTTTTGATGCAGAGGAAGCTTGACATGTAGAATTATTGTAAGACTTACTGTCCCTGCTTGTTTCTGTGCTTCTTTTTTGGCCAGGTCCTTGCTCAGCAACTTAATGAGGTAGTCTGCTCTGGTCTGTAGCTGTTTGGCCTGTGGCTTCTTGTCAGGGTCGTCTGGTAGGAGCTGATCAACAATGGACAAAGTAGACATTACCATGTAATTTTTATGGAAGATGATAACAGTGCTGCGAGTCATTAGAGAGAGAAATAATTCCCAGTAAACGTGACATAATAAAGGCTGTTGTTCTACTATATTTCTTTATTGGTTTGTTTCCAGGTCACGGGAGGCGTGGCCCATCACCATCGTTGCTATTTAATCAGTGAGTTTGGCTAAATCTTTAGGAGAAGCAATTTAGCATTTGAAGCCTACAAGAACTGTAAGTGTGTTTGATTTGTGTCTTTTTAAGTTTAGTGCAGTGTTATTTTTGTTAGAGACCGCCGGTTCACCTGCGTTTTTAGTGACGTGGCGTTATTGCATAATAGGAGTGAGTATCGATTGGTCTCGTGGTTTGTTTACGGCTCACGGGAGGTGTGGCCTGCTGAATTCAATCCCTGAAATTAGATGGGTATTTTAGTGGGTACAATCACCGCGGCAGCCCCCATCGAGTGAAGACCGAAGAGAGTAAAGACCATTGACTCTACCTGTACATGACTTCCCCGAGCAGGGACTCAACCACAGGGCGCTTGACTATTGCACTCTCGGACTAATTGTTCGCACTTTTTTTTGGATCCCTTATTGCTATATTTGTCTTTCATTTTTCCTTCTGCTCTTATACAATGTGTTTTCAAATCCCTATTGTCATTACAACACGGAAATCTTCTGTTTCATGCCAAAGGCAACGCAACATTCATAATCTGCATGTTGTACCACTGTCCACAACTGCCTCTTCCAATTTCCCAATAGGCTTGTGGAATTGCTAGTCTGCTGTGAACAAAGCTGATTTCGTCACGGCTTTCGTTAATCATTCTGGTCTTTCAATTGTAGCACAGAAACGTGGATCAAACCTGAGGATTCTGCCACTCCCGCAGCCCTCTCCCATAATCACACTTTCTCCTACAGTCCTCGCATCGCAAGAAGAGGTGGTGGAACCAGTCTGCTTACCCCTAATGACTGGAAGTTCAAACAGCGAACATCCTTGTGTGACAACAGCTCCTTCGAGTTTCATGCTGTTGCTATCACCCACCCTGTTAAGAGTCCCTTTGTAGTCATCTATCGCCCCCCAGGTCAGCTTAGACATTTCTTGGAGGAGTCATCCTTCCCTGAAGATGGTGGTATTTGGGGACTTCAACATCCACCTTGAAAAGCCACACTGACTTCAACAACCTGGCTGCATCATTTGACCTCAAGCGGGTTTTCTAATCAGCAAACCACAAGTCTGGTAATCAACTAGATATTATCTACACACGGTACTGCTCCACTCATCACGCTCAGGTCACCCCACTGCACACGTCAGATAATTTCTTTGTCACTCTCGCCCTAACTCCTCCAGACGCTTCAAGTGTTCTACCGCTGGTCACTTTCCGAAGCAACCTGCATACGCTCGCTCCCTCCCGCTTTTCCTGTGCTGTCTCCTCGGCGGTCCCTCCCTCTGAGGAGCTCTCTCTCTTGAACACTGACAGCGCCACCGACACGCTGTGTTCCACACTCACATCCTGCTTGGACAACTTCTGCCCTCTCACATCTAGACCAGCCCATACATCCTCGTCTGCCTCCTGGCTATCTGATGTTCTACGCGAGCATCGCGCCAGCCTCTGGTCAGCTGAGAGAAAATGGCGTAAATCATAAGACCCCGCTGATCTCTGTCTCTACCAGTCTCTCCTCTCTAATTTCTCAGCTGATGTCACCTCTGCAAAAACAAACTCCTACCACTCAAACATCAACAACTCACCTGACTCGTGCACTCTTTAAAACCTTCTCTGCTCTCCTTTCTCCTCCTGCTCCCCCACCTTCATCAGATTTAACAGCTGATGACTGTGTCTTTCTTTGTAAAGAAAACAACCGCCATTAGCAGTCAGTTCTCTGTGCCGCCACCTGTCAACCTCGCAGGCATCCCAGACACGTGTCTTCTCCCCTCTATCTGAAGCTGACGTTTCCAAAGTCATTCATTCTAACCACCCTACCACCTGCCCGCTGGATCCCATCCCCACCCATCTCCTTCAGGCCATCTCTCCATCTGTTGTCCCTACTCTGACCCACATCATCAACTCCTCCCTCACCACAGGATCGTTCCCCACAGCTTTCAAAGAAGCCTGCATCACACTGCTACTAAAGAAAGCCACTCTCAAACTACAGACCGGTTTCCCTCCTTCCCTTCATTGCCAAAGCTCTGGAGCGAGTTGTGTTCAACCAGCTTTCTTCCTTTCTCACACAGGACAATCTCTTGGACCGCAACCAGTCTGGTTTCAAGAGCGGTTATTCCACGGAGACCATGCTGCCCTCAGTTGTCGAAGCGCTGAGACTGGCAAAGGCAACATCCAAGTCATCTGTACTTATTTTATTGGATCTGTCTGCGGCCTTTGACACAGTTAATCACCACATCCTCCTGTCCTCTCTCAGTGCTATGAGTGTCTCTGGAATAGCGTTGCAATGGTTCAAATTGTACCTCTTGCACAACCAAACCACTGCAGATGATCCAGAACGTGGCGGCAAGAGTGGTTTTCAATGAACCGAAAAGAGCGCAAATAACTCCTCTCTTCATTAGGTTACACTGACTCCCTGTTGTCGCCCACATCAAGTTCAAAGCGATGCTCTTGGCCTACAAGACCAACACTGGTTCTGCATCATCATATCTTCGCTTGCTAATAGAGACGTATGTTCCTGCCAGGTCCCTGCACTCTGAAAACAAAGTCTGGTGGTACCATGCCAAAAAGGAAAAAAAAACAAAACAAACAAAAAAAAATAATCACTCTCGCACACCTTCTCTGGATCCGTTCCACATTCGTGGAATGATCTGCCTGCTTCTACAAGATAAGCAGATTCTGTAACCACCTTTAAAAACCACATGAAAACGCATCTCTTCGGTCAACACCTAACTAACAATCACTAATTTCTTCTTCCTGTCTATCTCTTTTTATAAAAAAACAAAACAAAACAAAAACCCCTTCCTATCCTTGTCTTTGTACACTGTACTGGGCTTTAATCAGAATAGTTTTTGATGCACTTATGCTTTTTGTTACCATGTGTTGTTATAATTGCTTCCATCGTCTTCCTCATATATAGGTCGCTTTGGATAAAACGTCTGGTAAATGACTAAATGTAAATGTCCAAAGGGTATAATTGAAGGGTATAATAAAACGAGTTATGGTAAAAAAAAAAAAACAGGTTGAGAAATGATTTGTGGTCAAAGCGCTGAAATACAATATTTAAAGTTGGCTGCACATAAATGCATCACACACTTACATTAGTTTACTCTTGCTTTTGTACTGATATCTGAAAGGAAAACATTAATACAAAATATTGATAAATATTTTTGGGTAGGGGCGACCCTATTTGGCTGGTGATAAACTGGTGATTATGGGAAACACTTATACTTTATGTACAGTACAACTCTGTAAACTTATGACAATAAAAAATAAAACTGCAGGACTTCATGCATCACAGAGAAAGACTTCTGAAAAAATATTCTTTGTTTAATCAGCTGCCATTCACAGTATATAGAGTATACTAAAGATTGTTGACTTGCTGAGGTAAGTGTATTTTCTCATTTCCATTGCTTGTGTGTTACTGATTTTTGCTGATTTAGCTTATCCCATTTAATTGTTTGATTCTTCATTAAAAGGTGCTAATTATCTGCTATACATTTAAATATTCACTAGTTCTGTTCAAATACTCATAACTCTCTCCTTTTAGCAACTTTCTTGCTAATTCCAGTTGTTTGCATGCTATTCAGTTTTGCTAGCTACCATACTTTAGCATAGCAGGTAGAGATGGATCTTCTCTTTCCCACTCACTCTCTTGCTCTGTGTGTCAAATGTTTAGCTAATTCTCTGCCTTTAGTGATAATGGTATATGTAATAAATGTAGTTTAATTGTCGTACTGGAGGTGAAGCTTGGTGAACTGGAAACGTTCTGCACCATGGGAACTCAATCAGTAGCTGCTAGTTAGTCAGCCCCCAGTAACTGGTGTGGACTGACCAGAGGTAGCTCCTGTTAGCTGAAACCAGGGAGCCTGGGTGACTGTCCAGCATAGCCCTAAGCAGAAGCCCACCGTTTGCCACCAACCAGTTCATGTCGCTAATACTTTCTCCTCACTCAGCGACACACCCGCTGAGAAACCAACTCTGATAATTGGAAGCTCCATTTTAAGAAACGTGAAGTTAGCGACCATGGTCAAATGTTTTCCTGGGGCCAGTGAGGGCGACGTTGAATCCTATTTAAAAAACTGCTGGCTAAGGATAAGCATAAATATAGTCAGAGGAAACAACTCCTGATTACGCTAATTGGAGGTCACTAAAATTAATCTTGAGTGGGTGTGTACATATGCAAAGAAAATGTTTCTTGAAAATGTACAGTTTATCTGGGTCCCTGCCAAATCTGACCAGTGACTGGCATGTTCAGCTGCATGTCATCATTCCACAACTGGCTGTCGAGGTGGTGTCCAGCTAATGATATGGGCTTTGTAGATAATTGGCGGGCTTTCTGGGGAAGGCTTGGTCTGATCAGGAGTGACGGCATTCATCCCACTTTGGATGGAGCAACTCTCATATCCAAAAATCTGACAGTTTATTAGTTGACCAATGAAAACCTAGAGTTGCAGTCCTACGTGCTTCTAGAGCAGTTACCCACCCAAAAACCCATAATGATGGTGTCTGCCCCCTGACCACTTAAATTAATTAAATCAAAACTGAACAGAAGAAGAGGACTTATACATAAAAACCTAAAACAAATTTACACCACTACTGCAACAGCACAACAAAATAGGACAATTAAATGTGACATTGAGCTATCCTGATTGAACTCACAGGAGACATCACACGTCATCTCCTGAACATTCACACCAAGATTCGGTCAAAGGGGGGACAAATGGCGGAATCTAGAGTGCGCAATTATTGAAAAGCTGCAGACTTTTTAATGACAGAACAAGTGTGTGATTGGTCTCACTCCTTTTAAAACAGAATTAAACAAGCTGAAGTGACCGAGAGCCTATAAGTTTTGTTCAAGGTTTCTACCTGTTAAAAGGGAGTTGTTTCTTGCCTCTGTCACCAAGTACTTGCTCATGATGGGCAGAGGTGTCAAGTAATGAAGTACAAATTCTTCATTACCTTACTTAAGTAGAAATTTTGGGTATTTATATTTTTCTGGAGTAACTATTTTTCAGCCAACTTTTTACTTCTATTCCATACATTTTCACGCAATTATCTGTACTTTCTAGCCTAGTGCATCCCACATTTTTCAACAATAACATTTTAATATAACATCATAGTAATTATGGCCTTTAGAAAAACATTTTTTTGAGGAGGTGGGGTAGTGCACTATAGGCCCCTGTGGTGTGGCCTAAGCTTTTGTCCTTAATGGCATTTTTTGCTTACATTACCGTATTTTCCGCACGATTAGGCGCACCTAAACGCCTTCAATCGTTTCAAAAGCTGATCATGCGCCTAATAATACAATGCGCCTTGTATATGGCCCAGTATTAAAACGCATACAGGTCTCAGTTACGGTAAGCAGCCGCGACTCGATTTTCCCCCGTAATAGTGCGCAGTGCATGCTGGGATACCGGGAAACTGGCGTTTCATTTCCATTTTAATATTTTTGTAAATACCCTGAAATGGCTCCTACCAAAAGACACGCGTACAACGCTGAGTTTAAACTCAAGGCGATAAGCCACGCACAAGAACACGGCAATAGAGCAGCAGCGAGAGAATTTAATATCAATGAATCAATGGTGAGGAAGTGGAGGAAGTATGAGGATGTCACACACTCTCTCTCTCTCTGTGCGTGACTAGCGTTCTATTGTCAGGAAATATCACAGAGTGTGGCATCGTTTCATACAGCGATGATCTTTGTAAGAGTCAAAATCTCTGCGGAAACAGCCCAAGCAGCTAAAGCTCTAAGTTACAGTGTGATCGTTATTTTAACACTGTGATTTCCAGCGGAATTATTTCTTACATATCGTGTTAAGGAATATAAGTTAAGATTTATCTGAGAGCCAGATGCAGTCGTCAAAAGAGCCACATGTGACTCGCGAGCCATAAGTCCCCGACCCCTGATCTAATGGATGCGTTATGCATCTAATGGATGCATAACGCACCGTAACTCCAGCCTCTACTTTAGCGCCTTATGCGAAGCGTTTTATTAAAGGTGCGCCTTATGATGCGATGCGCCTTATATATGTAAAAATAATTAAAATACGTCATTTATTGAAGGTGCGCCTTTTGATGCGGTGCGTCTTTTCGTGCGCAAAATACGGTACTTTTAAGTAGTTAAAAAAAAAAAAAAAAGTACTTTTACTTGAGTAAAAAGCTTGAGTTGATTCAACTCTACAGAAGTCTTTTTAAACCCTAATATCTATACTTTTGATGATAGGAATTGATGGGTCCCTGTAAATATTATAAAGAGTATAGTCTAGACCTGCTCTATATGAAAAATGTAATGAGATGAATTGGCGCTATATACATAAAATCAAAAAATTGCATATGTAATACTGAAAACAAGACAATGTGACAATATACATGATCCTCTGAAGCTCACACAAAGAGATTATAAATGTACTGGGCCTGAACTTACCTTGTGTGTGAGATTGAGGTCCGGGTCCATCTTGATCATCTCCCAGCTGCCGTAACCGTACTCATAGATTCCTATGAGGAGGCTGGAGTCGTCCTCCTTTCCCCACTCAATGTCAAAGTGTGCTGCCTTCGAGTGGCAGGGAATCATATACCTATTCAAAAACACAATTAAAATCTAGACATACAAAGTTGGTACTATATCTAGTGAAAGGTTTACTTGATCGAGAGCCTTACTTCTTTCTCTCCTCAGGGTCAGCAGGAATGGCCGTATGGAGTGGAGCCAGCTCTTCCTCGTGGGAGATAACAAGCTTGGCATTCACCTGGACTCCAGAGATCCTGAATGTAGGGCCTTTCACTTTCCCTCTTCTGCCTCCTGAAGATCAAACACGGAAAAACAAGCCGTTTCATCAAGTTTCATGCATTAATTAACCATTTCAAATCATGCAGTTGTTTAGTAAATTATTCACATTTTGAGGGACACAATGTTGTACTGTTATGGCGCTTTTCAACTACACAGTACCAGCTCGCCTCAACTCGCCTTTGTTTGGTGTAAAAGTTGTACCTGTACCTGCTTCCAGGTACTTTTTTCCATATCACCTCCGGCGAGGTTCTGAGCGAGCACGGCAGACTGCTGATTGGTCAGAGAGAATCTTAACTATTCACTGCATCATCATTGCACGCGCCAGACGGATTATCCTGAATAACCCCACTATTTTTAAATAGTTTCGCCAGAGATCTACTAATTACTATTATGGCAACTCGGAAGAATACGCATTGGTTGTCCGAGGAGCTATATAAGATTCCAAATGCACTCATCCCTCTAATTTTTAGAACAAGGAGGAAGACTTAACAGACAATGTCTCCCTCCCAACCCCCCTAGGAGAGACTTGCTTAAAATTGCCCCCTAAATGTCGAAATTCGAATAATCTGTTGAGAAGCCCCCAAATCGAATCACTGCCCTTCAGTCTTCCTTTTATTTTTGCTGCATCATTGTATACAGAGTAATGCAGAACAACAGCGATGGAAACGCAGAGCTGTGCGACGAGCGTGACAGAGCAGCGTGATGCAGAGCTGTGCAACTTCTTTTGGCCACTCCTGCACCAGTGTCTTCATAGGTAATTGGTATGGTGTTCTAATTTCAAGTGGACCCCAGATTAAGCCTCATCATCACATGATTTGGAAATTAGATCTAAAATGGTATACCAGTATGCAAAAACCTGTATCATGGTGTAAAATGGACTGTACTTGTATAGCGCCTTTCTAGTTGTCCAACTACTCAAAGTTCTTTCACACTACAAATCACATTTACCCATACACACACTGATGCCAGGAGCTAACTGCCCATCAGTACAAATTAAACTATTCATTCACACACACACCGATGGCACAGCTTCGGGAGCAATTTGGGGTTCAGTATCTTGCTCAAGGATACTTCGACACATGGCTGGGGGAAGCTGGAATCGAACCGCCGACCTTTCGGTTGGTAGACGACCTGCTCTGCCACCAAGCCACAGCCACCCCTAAGATGCTGAAGGACTCTTTAATATATTAAAAGCATCTGTTTGGTTACCTGAGGTCTTCTCTGGTCCACAGGGGTTCTCTCGTAGTGTTCTCACACAGCCGTTGTGAACCGTCTCTGCCAAGCGTTTCAGGTCATGTTCAGACTTATCCACAAGTTCAGCATCACGAGCAATAGCATCCAACCTGAGTGAAAAAGACATGTTGAGCAT
This sequence comes from Coreoperca whiteheadi, assembly GCA_011952105.1. Classification (NCBI taxonomy): domain Eukaryota; kingdom Metazoa; phylum Chordata; class Actinopteri; order Centrarchiformes; family Sinipercidae; genus Coreoperca; species Coreoperca whiteheadi. The sequence continues at coordinate 3,156,123 of CM022482.1, read as the reverse complement.
CTTGTGGCATATTGTTAAAAACAATAACAAAATCTGAAGCAGTTTACCTTTCCAGTGGTCCTCCAAATTTTTTGTAACTCTTGACAAACCTGTAAGTAGTTCACAAAGATGTTAAAAAGGAATATTTGGAGGAGGAGTAGATATATAGCCAAACTGAGAAATTGATTGATAATATAATCACCTCCGGATCTCCGCATCGCTGAAGCCCTTGATATTTTCGCGTGGAATGGTTCGAGGCCGTCCTCGTTTTTTTGGCCTCTTTCGGTCTGAGGGGGAGTCGCTGTCAGACCCAGAATACCTCCTGTTCCTGCTCTGCCGGCCCTCATTAGCGTTAAAGCTTATCTATTAACGCACAAACCAAGAAAATTCACTTGGAAGATCATTTTGAACCCAAAACGCACAATTCCACACAAATTACAGCGAACATTTGTTCTAAAAACTAAAAACCTAAATCACTAATTCTTATAATTGGCATGACTACTTGTGTACCTGTTTGGCACAATTCCTCATGCGTGGCAGCATATAGATTTCCTCCAGCTCCTTCTGTCTCTCCTCCTCCTCCATCCTCCTCCTCTGCTCCTCAGGAATGATTTCGTCCCAACTCCGCTGACTACGTTCGGAGTCAATATCTATTTCCTCGTCCTCCATCATGGAAAAGTTGGCCACCTGTTCAGGTCAGGTCAACAAACAACTGTAAATGTTAACTTGATTTAAAACAGAGTATAACAATTTGGGATATTGTTCAACCTGTTTTTTTTTTACCTTGAACTGAGACAGCAGTTCTTCTCCCACTGTTGAAGGTCCAGGATCATTTTCCCTGGTCTCAGCTCTTTTGAGGATCTCATCAATGTCCATTTCCTAAACAGTAGAACAGGCTATGACATGCTCCTCCAATATATTTCGGGGGAAAAAAATGTGATTATGTATATACAATTCCGCATATAACTACTTACCTGAGGCTCCTGCTCCTCACCCTCTGGCTCTTTGAAAAGCTCCACAGCACCAAACTTCAGGATGGCAGACAGCTCCTCCTTGTTAAATGGTGCTGAACTGTATGTAATAAAAACACACTTAACTGAGATAGCAGCAAAGTGTATCAGCAACCTTTGATAGGTATACAAACACTACAGATGAAATCTCTAAATTTGATTTGTTTGGGGTGAAAAAGAAAAGCTGCGGATAACATGGTGGTCAACAAGCAAAGTTTTAGTTTAAGAGACATAGCCAAAAGGAAAAAGTCAGTCAAGCAAGTATTCAATGTGTGTTGCTTGCCTGGAGGGAGCAGCACCGGTATGGAGGACAGTTTTCCCTGTGGTGTCCATCCTCTGAATGACAAGGTGGTCCAGCACCATTTTCTTTTTCGCCCTCTCAATGATATCTTCCTCCACTGAGCCCTTTGTCACCAGACGGTAGATATTCACCTGCCAGTCCACAAGCAAACAGTGGGATATACCGTATATTGTGTATATCAACGGACAGCATTTGAACACATTCTGGTAGTGCATTTGGATAAGTTGGATCACTTATGTCTACTAAGGATGATCCAAGTAGGGCTAGAAAAGTTTATCAAGTAGTTAAAATTTGCTCCATCTCAACCAGCTGTAACATTAAAACGCTATTCACATGATAATGTATCAGTAACAATAAAATAATCCTATATCTAATAATATAAACCTCTGAAATGGGCCATTCTGCAAAAGGAGTACTTTTCTTACTTTAAGTATATTTTGTTACTAACACATATGTACTTATACGCAAGTAAAATTTGCAGGGCTTTTACTTGTAAGTACTTAAGTAAAAGTAACAATACCACAATTTGAAAATACTCAAGTGAAGAATCTAAGGACTCCGTCCACTACTGGATAATTTTCTACATTGCTGTCATCTCCACCTTTTTCCTGTAATCTTGACCAAACAATAATCTCCATCAGTAATGAGGCAACACTACTGGTAACAATCTCAGTTTTCTCAGCCGCTCCAAGTGGACATTTTTTTGTTAAAGCATACATAACACTTTCTGTCGCTGCTTCACAATTTCAGTGTTTCACCCGCCAACTATTCAAAGGCTTTTATTATGAAGCAGCTACAGTGTCTTGTTGCCACAGTCAACATGTTGTTAGGTACTGCCAACTCCGTGGTGCGTAAATATAGGGGACAGCTAGCATACTGTAGAAAAATACACTACAACAAATAAAGAAATGGATCTAGTTTTATGATAGTTGTTGCTTACCTGTCTTTTCTGTCCAATCCTATGGGCTCTGGCCTGGGCCTGCAGATCATTCTGGGGGTTCCAGTCTGAGTCAAAGATGACTACGGTGTCAGCTGATGCCAGATTAATACCCAAACCACCAGCACGCGTTGATAACAGGAAGCAGAAATCCTGGGCACAAAAGTAGAGGTTCACTATATGTTACAGCCCTGGTTTATTCAAATGAAGCATAAAGACCATTTACTGTAACCAGGGCATAGAACCTATGAATATTTCTTACCTCTGAGCCCTCAGCATTAAAATGATCCAACGCCTGCTTCCTCATCTCCCCCTTGATGGAGCCATCTAATCTCTATACAAATTTACAACATTTCAAAATTAGAAATTTGTAACAAATGTGTAAAAGGCATTACATCTTTTCTGGTTAGCTGGAACGAAATTCCGTGAGTGCTTTTGTGGGGCATACCTGTGTATGTATGTACAGTAAGTCTATAGGTTAGGGATGATGATAGTATTGATACCATTTTTGAGACTGCTTTACGATCCGAGTCTTTATCGATATTTTTCTATTGATTTGGTGGAAAAACAAGACAACAATACATTTTTGGTATTGCTATTATTGCTTGAGTACTGGGAGTCTGTGTTTGATTTCTGAACAGAATTAAATTTGCCTAGTCTGCAATAAAGACTGCTGATGCTGGGCATTTCTTTGAAAAGGAATACACAAGGCTCCTTCAACATAACGTAAATATGATAATAGTAAACTAACATATCAGCGGCAATACATGTCCAACACGTTTTTCCAACAATAAAAGATGGGGTGAGCCTGAGCTGACCACCATCTAAATGAATGAAGTTGGCAAATGTTAAACATATTTTGGCTTATCATTAAAACACAACTCATTACTAGGACCAAACATTCTTCTAATCAGACAGAAAGCAAGTGATGCATTTTTAAATAAAAAAAAAAGGGGTTAAATATTGAAGAAACTGTTTTGTTTATGTTTCAATAACTATTTGGTTTTCACACTAAAGTGTTGGTTAATGTCTGTACTGTCATTTTAAGAGATCGCATATTTTTGGATTATTATCAATTGGATTATTATTTTCAATGAATGGGACTTGCTAGTTTGGGGAAGGTGAGGTGCGCACCATGCATACCTTGGGTGGAGGAGGATGATTGTCCCGCAACGGCAGCAGGAGCTGGCGGTGTTCCGACTCCAAGACAGTCGAAGGTAACTGTTAATGCATGTTGGCTTTAACTAATGCGCAACATTGAGGTGCTTTAGCATTGACGCTTTGCCCTCACTTAGAAGAAATTAACTTTGGCCTAACTGAAACGTAGCCGAGCCTTTGCAGCCATCCTAGCAAGCAACCAACGAACCAAATGAGAAATGAAGCAAACAAGTGAGGCAGTTCAATTCTTCTTTGTTTAGTTTAGCGGCGTTGGCAGGCAATTCAATTTAATTCAAACACATGAGACAATTGATGTTTTTTTGTGCAGCAGTGATTGGATTTAAAAGACATGACTCGTCACATAACGTTACATTATAGCACCTGCTAGTTTCGATACCATTATCGATATGCTCGGACCTTTTTCGGGTTTTGAGAAATTTGGAACCGGATCATTATAGAAAAGTGTTTGAACCCTTATTTCCCCAAGGGCATGTGAGAACAGTATGTAGCTACCTGAAAGAGGAACTGTCGGCTCCTCAGGTATTCAGCCAGAATATCCAGCATCCGTACCATCTGGGAGAAGATGAGAACTCTGTGGCCTCGCTCCTTCAAACGCACCAGCAGTTTGTCCAACAGAACCAGCTTCCCACTGCTGCGGATCAGTTGCTAGAAGAGGAAAAGAGGGGCTAAAAGTTACTGGTCTATCCTCTCCAAGTAATACCATGAAATCAATATGTACTTAGCTGTGTTAATTTGGTATGCTGCTGGAATTAACATCCACTAAGTTAGTTGTGTGTCTCACGCACACACACGCAGAGAGCGCGGTTCACTCTCTCCGCACTTGGTCGCAGCAAGCAGCTTTTCAGTGAAAAAGCTCTAAAAACCCCACGGTACACTATCCGTCAACTGTTTGGTGCTGAGCAGACACAGTTAGACACTAGATGGTGAACATAGTAGAGCATTTAGCAGCTAAAGAGCCAGATATTTCCCTCTAGACTTGGTAGAGACTACAAAAGAGAGCAGATATTGTACTTGCATTAGCCAGATTGCCAGAGGCCTGACTCCAAATGAATGGCAATATTGCTCCATAAGTGCTAGATGGGTAAATAAGCACCTGCTTGCCAACAAGTTCACCATATTTGTAGGATATTTTTAAGGATATAATGCTACTGAGTTTGTGTTGGTTTATTGTTATTATTTGTCGTCTTCTGCCTCAACTCAAGTTGCTGTGAGCTGAAATAAGCTAAAACTTGGCCCAATAACTGTAAATAATGTGCAAGTGCTTCCATAAAAATATGAGCCCAAAAAGCTGCCGGGCCTGATAACACCCCTGGCCAAGTACAAAGAATATGTGCCAACCAGCTAGTCGATGTTATTACTGACATTTTCAACATATCATTGTCAGAGGAGATTGTTCCCAACTGGTTCAAGACAGCCACCATTGTCCCTGTACCTAAAAGTCTGCAGTGTCTAGTCTAACCTCTATTCTGATTAAGTTCTTTGAGAAAGTGATTCTAGAGCACATAAAAGAAAAACATCTCAGCCAGCCTGGAACAGTTTGCATACAGAACCAACAGATCCACAGAGGATACAGATCCACAGCCACCCCTATTATTTTCTATGTACAACCCTGAAATTTTGGCCTGCTCATGGGTGCACCACTAAAATATATACACAGTCTACGGTGTAGATCAGTGGGTGAGCAGAAACAGTTGTTGATGAGCTGCAGCGCTTCCTATTGGTGCTAGGGGTGGCAATGGACGTGCTTCATATGCCACGGCGCAGTGGCAGTGTTTTCTCCAGGAAATCAACAATTGCATGAGTGTTGCAAAGACAACAACCTACAGCTTAACACCAGCAAAACCGAGAAGCTGATCATTGATTATAGGAAAAAAGGGGGCAAAGATGCACAGACCTGTATACATCAGTGAAACTGAGGTGAAGCAGATCAATAGTTTTAGGTTCCTGGGAATCAGCATCACAAAGAACCTGTCATGTCATCTCACATCTCCACCTTGGTTAAGAAGGCGTATTTCTTAAAGAAACTTAAGGCGGCAAAATTCATGTGCCAGGTTTCTTATTAACTTTTACAGAGGAGCAATAGAAAGCATCCCGACAGGAAACATCACAAACTGGCATGGGATGTGCTCGGCCAAGGACCGGAGGGCAGCAGGTGATTAAAACCGCCAATTCATAACAGAAGCTATCTGTCAAATTCATACTCCAAATAAATAGGTGGCAGCATATTACATATCAAGCCATAACTGCTACCAACTGACTAACTGTGCAGCTAACTGAGCAGTTGTATTAGCTGATTGAGCACCGAAACCGGAGCCAGGCAAGCGGGCAACAAAACCTGGATCAGCAGCCTCCCAGTTAACACAGCCTCCGAGACCAATGGAGGCCAGTTTGACAACGGGGAATAGGGAACAGTACCGAGGTGATTTACAGCGGTCCAAACAGGACTCTGATTCCCCGACGACAAAGACACAGGGGAGGGACAGGAAAGGATCGGGCAAGAGAGAGGCAGCAAAAGCATGTAAAGCCAGAATATTTTTCACATATAACTTTTTAGGAAATTAAGGATTTGTTTGTGAGTTGGTAACTGTTGGAACAGTTTAAAGAATAACCAAGATGGTTTGGGTGATTTTTATTTTGTTTCTGTCGAGTTTGAATTAAGTGTGTTTTACGATTAGTCAACAAGGCAATTAAGCTGGTCTTAGTTTGGTGAAAAGAGAGAGATGTGAATTCAGCATGTGTACAATATTTTTCTGAAAATAGATAATATTTTCTTTCTTGACATTTTGAGGGTTTATTTTGTTTATTTATTAGACTAAAAAAGCTAAGATAACATGTGTAGCATGGTGAACTCGCCGCTTGCACACATTTACTGACTGAAACTACCCGAGCTATACTATAGGACTAGTTATTGAATCTCAAGTGGTATTATAACAGGACGGGCCGGGGCTAGCATGCTAATTTCAGTAGATAACTCTGCAACACAATACATAGATGTCTTCGACATGACGGCACTACTGCTACTACTTTACATTCTGTTGATGAGGTAAGTTCATTTTTTGAATGTTTTAAATTCAAATTCTGGCAAAATCTTACATATTGCCCCTTTATGCCATCTTTTAGTAACTAAATTGATCCTAAGATGAAATGTTACAATGAGGGATTTTTACAAGTTGACATAAGTCAAGGCAAATCGCTCAGTCAGTCACCATCAGCTGGGGACGTGTGAGAAAAAACGACACAAGCTAAAGAGAATAAGTAGCACTGCTGGTCATACCGTATGCCTGAAGTTATTTTGATAATCACCAAATGAACCCTATCATATTTCTTTCAGTCCTTTCACAAACATCTCCATCCCTTTGTCCTTATTGAGTACATTCACATGCACACCAACTCAGTAATTCATATCCCTGTAAACATGATGGTAATATCTGGATTTCTCAAAACCAGGATATGACATGTGCAAACACATAGTAGGGGAACTCCAAAATGATGAAAACAGGAAACTTGAATATATGAATATATATATATATATATATATATATAGAACACACACATTTGTTTTTGATAAAACCTAATTCCAAAACTCTGAAATTAAAAAATATATACATTTTGTCAGGACTAATGAAAAACCTGATGTCACAACACAATTGCATAAAATAAACAGACCTGTAAAGCTTCAGCTTTGTTAAGGAACTCGTTGTCCTCTGGAGGCTTGATAAGGTAACAGTGGTTACAACACTTCTTCAGCTCCATCATGATGTTCAGGAAGCCAGACGAACTGCCTTTCGTACCTTTACTTAGAGCCTTGTAGTTTCTGGTCAAGATCCATCTGATCACCAACAGAAGACACACATTACTATTCCATAAATTAAAATAAAATGTCTAGCAGCAAAATTAGATGAACTAGAAATGTCCTTTTCCATAATGACTCTAAATGACTCTTCTCTGTATCACTCTAGCAGGAGGTGACCACAGATCAACTGATTGAACACTTGCAAATTCCACTTTCACTTCCAAGGTTTTTTGAGTATGATGGGGGAAGTAAGCCTGTGTTCAGACTCACAATATCCCTGAGTCTAAAAACTCAGGATCCTTGGCACAGCAAAAGGTGCAATAGTATTAGGCCTGCACGATAAATCACTATAAAATCGCGATCTCGATTCACGATTTTAATTTTAAATGTCTTCGATTTAAAAAAAAAAAATTAATAAAAACATTGGCCTTTATTTTGAAAGGACAGCTCTCACAAATATCAGGGCTTCACCGTCAGCCAATGGCAAAGCACCTTTTAGTCACGAAAGGCTCCCATACGGTGATTTAAATGATGCAGGAGGCTTTTCAAGGTCCGCCGCTAGCCACTGTTGACTCATTAACATGTGAACACATGACTGTTGTGTGGAGTTTCACTGAAACTCAGCATCGAGTTTAAAATAACGCAATTACTTAAAAAGCAATATCAGCAGAAAACCTCTTTCACTCTGCGATCGCTGAACAATTTAAATTAATCCACTAGTTAAAAAAAAAAGCGCAATTAATCCACGGGTCACGTGCGTGCCGAACCGTGGGTCGTGATCAACTGCGACCTGTTACAGCCCTGGATATTGATGAAAACTTGTAGACTTGTGGCGATGTGCAGTTTTCTATGTGCCAAAACCAATTTTTCTAATACTGCCAGTTTGTTTTGTCGTGGTTCATGTGTGTAATAAACATTAGTCTTCATGAGGAAAAAATCATTGCAGAGAATCGTGATATCAATTCTAAGCTAAAAAATCGTGATTCATATTTTTCCCTGAATCGTGCAGGCCTATTAACAACTGATTATTTCTTGGCAGGTAACGTATACCACTGTTGCTCTTAGACACACAACTTAAACTATATAGCCTATGCTTGGTTATTGGGAGCAGCTTAGAACTTAACAAATATAACGTGGTTCCCCACAGAATGAAAAGTGGTTAACTCTCCACCTTATTTTAGTATCTGATCTGCCTTAGAGACCACTGATCAAACATTTTAGAACGAATATTTGCCATTTTTGATCGGTGGCCGATTGATTGGAGCACCCTTAGAATAAACGCTGCAGCTCCTCAATACCCAACACATTCTCGTGTCTTGCCTCCCAGCTGCTGGGTAAAAGTGAAGGGGGTTACAAAAATAAAGTCTTCCCTGTGCTTCCTAACCATGGTCTGGAAGCTGCAGGAGGAACGGTTAACACGATGCTTAAACTACCTCATTAAACAGATCATGAGACCAAAAAAAAATGTTTTTTATAATACTAGTCAAACAGATCTAATAGGCTTTTTGCTCACGAAGCTTTTATTGCACTTTCAGTAACAAGATTTTACTCGCCAAAAGGGGGGGGCGGCGGGCTTTTAAATCATGTTACGATGGTAGAGGGCTCTGTGGTTGATGACTGCCAGAAATCGGTGATGGACGATGGGACTGGCCCAACCCTACCTTAAGTTCAGTCATGTAGTTTACTTAAGGTGAATAATGATGAGAAATCATATATCTACACGTTTTCTTTTACTTAAAAAGGTAGTGTCCAACTCTTACTTGTAATACTGTTTCTGGATAGCACTCATCTCAACTCTGAGAATCTGCTCCACTTTGGCAGGAAGAGATTTTTCCACATCCTTCTTGACACGCCGCAGTAGAAAAGGTTCCAGCTCTTTGTGCAGACTGGTGTAGCCCGAGTCCCTGCCTTTTCCATGCTCCTCCTCAAACAACTCCCAAGAGTGAAACCTTGAGAAATAAGACATACAACACACATCGATCGGAGTGTAGCAATACAGTCAACACAATGAAATTCCTTAATTATTCCCCCCTGGATGCAAAACATGCAAAAAAAAGTTCCATCATTCTTTTGTCTTCATTGGTTTGTTTTTACCATATAGCATTTCATGATATATTGTTACACCACTATATATCATGAATCGTTTACTACGCTTGTGCGTGAAAAAGCAGAGATGAGGAGCGGGCTACAGAAGTCTGGTAAGCTCACTTTTTTTTTTTTTTTAAACCCCCCAGATTTCTTTCACTTTCACACTTGTAGTCTTTAGCCGCAACCAACATTGACTCATTATTGAGGCAATTACCAGACTTCACACAGCTCCCTCTGGAGAAAGAAAAGGATTTATACAACTTTTCACAAATGCAGCAGTACTCCCCAAGACCTGTAAACACACTTTGTGTCCAATCTGAAAAGCATTACTTCTCTGACTTCTTCTGGTGCACAACATCCCTTTTCTCTGTGGTGAAAAGTTCGCTCTGTTGAAACTGTAACCACACCTGAGAGTGGCATCAAGGAGTACTGAACATACTCCGCGAACACTTCTACTTCACTGCAGCAAGAAGAGAACTAAGTCTTTAAGTGTAACAATTGATATGGCCTACTTCTCGGGCATAATGAAGTGCAGCAGGGACCAGAGCTCTTTCAGGGAGTTCTGCAGTGGCGTTCCTGTGATCAGAAGCCTGTGATTGGACTTGAAGTCGATCATGGTCTTGTAGAGGAGGGAGTCATCATTCTTCAGTCGGTGCGCCTCATCCACACCAATGAAGGCCCAGTTAACGTTGCCCAGAAATGACTGGAGACAGACACATTTGCTACAGATTTATCATGTGCTAAAATCATACTGCATAGCTTTAGAACTGACCATTATCATTTAATGTGTCGTAAATAAAGTGAGAACAGCAAAACCACGATCCATGATAACATTAAGTAGCTTCTAAGCTGACCTTGTCTTTGAGAAGAATCTCATATGTTGTGAGGAGGATGTTAAATTTCAGTCTCTTGCTATGGACATGCATCCACTCATGTGTCCTGATCTATTAAATGAAAACACAGGAGAAAAAGAAACATAAAAAATGTTAAGACACTCATTAATAAACTGAAGCCTTTGCTGCTTGCATCCATAAATGTTAACCTTCAATTACAGGAAAAGGGGAATATGAAATTGTATCAATAGAGTTGTATAACAGATTTTTTCCCTGAGATATGAACGGGTGCACAGCCATTCCCCCCTGTGTGTATATGTGTAACAGGTGTTTGAACCACCATACCATATTTCTGCTGCTGATGTCTCCCAGGTAGACCACAACATTCATCTGAGGGGCCCAGAGCTGGATTTCTCTCTGCCAGGAGGTTAGTGTAGAGAGAGGTACAACCAGCAAGAAGGGCCCATACAGTTGGTGCTCATTAAATAAGTAGTTGAGGAAGGAGATGGTCTGGATGGTCTTCCCTAAACCCATTTCATCAGCAAGGATGCAACTGTTGCCTCTATGAATGACGAGCAGAAGACAGCAACAGCAAAAGCTCAGATTGTGGGCCTGCTACACACTGCTGAGCATCCAGCATATGACTGTGGGATATATAACATGTATATATTAGATGCCACTATAGCTTTGTGGGGATCCAGGGAAACCCTAATTACTATGGTAGTTTATTCCTTATAATTACAGAATGCACTTTCAGACAATGCAAGTTGAGAATTTAAGGATTGCTTGAGTCATACTTGCACCAGGAGTGGGCCATCCAGTTCAAACTGTCCAATTGGTAGTCTCTGAGCTCCAGTCCATCACCTCCTATGTAAGCTGGCTGCTTCTTCATGGGCACAAACCTGGGTCTCTGTTTCAGCACCTTCAGGAAGAAAAGCAGCTGGTGAGGTCAATGTTTGTCAAAACTTATAATTACATATATTTCAGATTGGTAGATTTTTTAATTTAGTCTGGCTTGCTGTGATCTCTTCTGTGTGAGTTTCCACTCTACCATGGTGTAATGCATTACCAACATACTTCCACTGCCAGTAGAGACGTGACAGTGAGTTACCTTGCAGTCTCTTGAAGGAATGGTCTTGGACTGGTTTCTGCTCATGTAGTCATCGATGCATTTCTGGAATTTTTTGGCGATCAGAGCACCATCTTCCCAGCTACACTCCGAGTATGGTAAACCTTGCCACTTACACAGGTAGTCTGGGTAACCAGCCGCTGACTTCTGGTTTGAATGTCCTGCTCAAAGAAATTCAAAGACCTATTTGGTTACACAAATCCAGTGGCATCAAATATATTCTGAGTAAACAGTTTCACACCAACATCAAATGATAAACTGTAGAAAGTGCACCTAAGATTCGCTCTACAAGTTGGTACTGAGAGTGCAGGTCATCCATCAGTTCTTCCTGACAATTGAAATACTCTATATCCTCTGGTGAAGCTGCCTTTAACCTGGGGAGAGGAAAAAAGCATTACAAAGTAAGGAATAGCATGTACTCCATTTGTAATCTGGGGCAAACCAACATATTTTCAGAGGGTAGTAAATTATAATTAAAATTTGACAAATTATCTTTTTCAGAAGATGACTGTTTTGATGACCAGGAAATTGTAGGTGCTGACAGAGCTGCAGTAAATGATGAACCAGGGTAACCCTTTTATCTCTCTATACCAACACTGCGTTCTTCCCACTGAAATAAATGAGGCGTCTGTTTTTTTTTTTTAATTGCTCAGGAGACACAACAGGGACAAATGTCATTAAAATTTTAACCAATGAGGCTGGCCCAAATCATCAGTCACACCAAGGGTAGCTAAGGGCTATTTTATACTTAGAATTTACAAAAGACATTTCGTGGGGTCTTGTAGCGGGACAGATTTGTAAGTGGCTTACACTGCAAATCATACAGAATACAGGTTCCACTGGATGACATTTGTTTTTATGTATTGTATGGCTATTTTGACAATGTTATGTTAACAATTGTTGAGGTAGGTACGTTTAGGTTCAAATTAACAAAATCAGTCAAGAATAGTAAGATAGAACAAAGTAAGAGATGGTGACATTTACTTTTTACTGTTGTCGGTCATGTGGTTCTCATCATATTTGTCAAGTAGTCTTTCCTGCTGCTCAGTGGTCAGATAGAAGACTGGGCAGCTTTCACTGTCAGTTTGTAAACCTGTAAGATTGTGATGAAGTTTAAAAGAGAGAAACTTACCATTTCTTTTTCTCCTGTTCCTTCTTTTTGAAATTATCCAGTTTCTTCATGCCTTTGACATTCTGTAACTTGAGCGTCTCCTCTGTCTCCCAAGTGTTGTGGATATGGGCCCAGTTCTTCCACTTTATCAAGTACTGGTTCTCACCAGCCTCTTTGTTGGGAATGAAGTTGGCATTTGGGTCTCCGTCTGCTTCTACAGCATATACAGTGGTTGCACTTCCTGTTGCTGTTAGGAACAAAATAAAGGAATACTTTGTGACATATGTATATATATTTTTTGAAAGTTAAAAGTACAGTTTGTTATTCCGTTTCTTTATATATATTTTCCACTTTTTTTAGCAAGGTGTTTCAGCTCTTCTTTTGTTAATGCAGTTCACCTTGAGCGAGTGCAATGAGTGCACTGCAATGCATTTGAGCATTAAGATTTTTTAGGCATTTCATTTTTAGGCACTTCTTTTCAGTAGTGTTTTGCAGCATCCCCACATTTTCAGTAGGAAATGCAATTTTTCTAGCACTTATTCCACTTCCGTACATTTTTTGAATCGCTACTGCTTTCAGTCAGCTACAGAAACAGTTAAACTATCAAAACGTTCAGCTCTTTAAGGACATGTGTACTTGTGTTTCTCTTTTTTCTACCTTTTATTCTTAAAATATTATGCTTTTTTTAACAAATTTGTAAAATGTAAGTCTATGAAGCAATTTTCAAATCTTCTTCAAATTTACACTGAAATGCTACTACTTCTGCATACTTTTAGCCACATACTCCATTTAAACTGGTCAAAAGACTTTCAACAATAGAAATTGTTGTTTTACACTTTTTAAATATCACAGTTTAAGTTTTATGCTTTTTTCAGTATTTTCTGACTTTATAATGAGTGTGTATTGCGTGAGCTAGATTAGAGGACATCATAGCAACAGTGTAGTAGCCTTTAGAAAATCGAAAAGTCTCAAAAATGTAGGAAAATTTGTGCTGGTTCTTCACATGTGCTTATTGAATCTATTAGACTTATACATTTGGCTCGGTGAGCGTCCAAATGACAATAGTGACCAGAAAGTCCTCCGTTTGCGGCCATTATAAAGCTGCTTAAAAACTTTGGGACGAAAGTAGAAAGTACCAGTTTTTAAAATTGCTCACATTTTCTAACTTTATCCACACAAATTACATGTCTACTTGCTCAGAAACGACTTTTGGGGCTGATGGTGAGGCAATTTCACCGATACAACTTATAGTTTAGCCTTTTATGATGGGAAGTTTTACACTGCTCTCCTAGACTGTCTCAATAGCAGTGTAGTTTACACAGACACAGCAAATGGGAAAGCAAACTGTTTCAAAATTGTTTTTGAAAGGCTAAACACCAACAAATGAAGCAGAACATTTCATTATATAAAAACATGTTGTGAATTTTGGAAAGGATTACATTTATTGTTTTTCAATAAATTTTGACTTTTGGATTTTATAACGCTCTTGACTTATTAAAAATGTTTAGATCACAGGAGTCAGAAACAATCCTAAGCAGCCACTAGGGTTGGGCGATTGGAGACGGTTTTGGTGAGTTTTATTTTGTTTTTGTCGACTTGGAAAGAAGTGTGTTTTACTTAACAGGGTAATTAAGCTGGTCTTAGTTCGGTGAAAGAGAGAAACTTGAATTCAGAAGGTGTGCAATTGTATTTTCCTGTTTAAAAAGTAACGTGTAAGAATATTTCCTTTGAGATTTTGAGTTTATTTTGTGTATTTATTAGACTAGTAAAGCAAAGAGCTTGGGGAACATAGCGAACTCGCACATATGTCCAGCTGAAACTACGAGTTGGTTTGTGTGTGGGGGGCATCCTTCACAAACACCTGCGTGAATGATTGGGCAATTGACCGTTTTGGGGCTGATGGTGGCCATTTATAGAACTTTAACATTGCTCAACCAGAACACAGAATATCAAGAAATTCCATACCTGGCTATTATCTATTAAATCAGAGTTGCTGACATCAATCTTAGCACTGTGTTCCTTACCTCTTTTCCTTCCTATTCTGCTGTCCATTACTTTCTCAAGTGTTTCAAACTCGTCTTCCTCAGGCTGCGGGACATCTTCACCCAGAACTTCCACCAGGTCATCTGAGTCAGTCTTCAGCTCCTCGTCCTCCTTGTAGCTGATGTTGACTGTGGCCTGCCGCCGTGGACCCGCAGACGCCACCTTCTTGTAGTTATCATCCTCGTACTCAGAAGAACACTTTGGGGCTTTCTTCCTCTGGGTGCTGCTTTTCTTCCCATTCCGAAAATTCATCCTGAGAATTGACAAGAGGTGATGAGGTAATGCATGTGCCAAGTTAACTCAAGCCAACTTTTGTATGTCTTTCAAGATCATAGGTTTTATGATTAATACCTAAATGGCTGAGGTGAGTGATCGCTACGAAGAGAAATAGTTAGGAAAATAATGTAACTCTGTGTACCTGTGTACCCAGGCAGTCATTAAAGGGCAAGTGACCACTTACTTGGTAGGAGGCTTTCGGCTTTTGATTTTGTGACTGGGCTCATAGTCTGATGCTGTTTCGTCACTGTTTTCCTCTGCTGATGAGTCTGATCCAGAACCACTCCCAGATCCAGAACCCGATCCAGAGTCAGAGGAGCCCGAATTTCGTCTTCTTTTGGATCCACTTGAGTCAGATTCATCGCTACTTGACGAGTCCTAGGAAAGATTATCATCAAAGAGAGGATGTTTATGAATAATTAGATAGTGACAATTTATTGTGCACCTCCAATTACAAATGTTCCATTTAAGTACACAAATGACATCTCCAAATGGTGTTGATTAGTTCCCGGTCAAACATGAAAACATTTAGGGATTAGTGTGAAACAAACCTCATCAGATCCACTATTTGAGGAGCTCTGTCTCTGCTGCTGCTGAAGCTGCTGTTTCCTGAGCATAGCAGATCTTTGCACTGCGAGGATACTTGGGTTGGATTTCCAGAACTGCAATCAATGAGTGTAGTGGAAGATTAGCCAAAAATATGTGAACAGATTAAAAAGCTTGAAATGACAAGAGTCGATCATCATGTTAATCACCAAAAAAAGGCTTTTGGTTGCCAAAACTGAAAATATTGGTTGCCATTTTTAGTCAACTTATATTTTGAGTACGTAATTAAGATACTTTGCAGTTAAACATCAGAATAATGATGAAAATGGGAAATAAAATAATGTTTAAAGCTTAATTATAGTAGATATTATAGTTGGTGTTTTATCGGATACTTTAAAATTAGCTGAAGCTTTAACATCTAAGAATGACTTTATCTAAAGCAGTATAATGCAACCTACACATTAATACAGCCATACAATTAATCCAGAAACAACAAATAATATTAAAACGCTGACAGGGTCCATTTTAGTGCCCAAGGAGTACTTTTGCAATTATACTTACTATACTATTCTTACTACTGCACCTGTGTTAATGACGAGCCTTCCCTTTAAGGAAGGTAGGTAACCTGTGTGTGTGTGACGGAATCCTGCGGGTTTGTTGTGAAAGTCAGTCTTAACTGTGGAGTGTATAAATGAGCTCAGGTTGCAGTGTGATAACTAAAAGGCTGTGTGTTGGGTTTGGTGACACAGAAAATAAAATAAAAGTCTATGTTTATGTAACGTTACTACGGAGTCTTCTTGTACTCTTCACAGCAGAGTTCTTCCCGACTCTGACCAGCTAGCTAATCAGCAGCTAAAATCAATTAAAAATAGTCTAAAACCAACAATCTCCCAAATATATTTTGGAGCTGCAGAGCTGGAACCTGCGGGTTGAGTAATCAGATGATTAATCAAGTTCTCTTGTGATTTTTTTCCACCACAAAAAAAAACAAACAATCACAATGATTCGTATTTGTTAACTAACAACTAACTAATGCTAATACACGGTCTGGACCTGAGCTCTGCTGTGAAAAGCAGAGGACACTGTAATAACAATAATAATACATTTTATTTAAAGGCATCTCTCTGGGCACTCATACAGCAATAAAACATCAATAAAAGAAAAAACGTCACATGAACAGTTACTTATTATTTATTTTCTGTGCTAGCAAACAACATGCAGCCTTTCGGTAACTATTGTTGCTAAGCTTGTCTACACATTTTACAGCTGACTAAAGTAACATCAATACCCATCAGCTTCGACCAGCGGAAATACTGAAATCTGCACATTAATTGATATTGGCACAGCCCTACATCAATTCAATTGTATTTATATAGCCCAATATCACAACTTTGCATCAAAAGGGCTTTGCCAACAAATATTACAATTGTATTTATTTTGGAGGTGCATGTTTTGCTGTCCCTATTTTTTTATGTGTTAAAATGTGGTTGCCACTGATGGCAACCAAAGGCCAAGAATTGGTTGACAATTTCTCAAAATGTCAACCATTACAACGGAAACCATTGCTGTGGAGTCCTGCAGTGCTCTGAAAATGTGTTTAACACGAGTATATAACATCATTGAGTATTTTGACTATGCTAAGTCTATTTCGAGAAATAGTTTCACACAGTGTTCAGCACTTTGATGCCGATTATATAAAAGCAGAGTTACAGTTTACACATAATGATCAAATATTGTCTTGTATTTTCTCCACATGTCCCGTTGAATTAACAAATAGGAGACCATCTTTGATAATTTCTTGGAAATCACATTTATTTACCTCAGCTCCATCGATGTTTGACTTATTTGGAGGTTCAATCTTCTCCTTGGATTTTTCTGTGTCAGAATCTGACTGGCTGCCAGAGTCTGAGCCACTACCTGAGTCACTGCTCCCTGATTGGCTGCTGCTGCTGGAGGAGCTGGAACTGGAGCCTGAGCCAGATGCTGAGCCCGATCCAGAACCAGTTTCATCATCAGAATTACTGTCACATGTAAACAGAAAATCATAAAAAAACATATGTGTGCATTAGCAATTAATAGATGAATCATCCACAAATCAAATCAATTTGAGATACTGGAGTCATTCAAAACATTTTTGTACTGGTGCCAATATAATAACTAGTACCAAAAATAATACATCTTTGCCAATAATTAAGAAGTTTTTCAACAACAACAAAAATTACAGTGAGAGTTCGGCCTTTCGACTGTATTTATTGGCATCCATTTTGGTTTTGTACACAGATAAACACGATGGCACATAGACACTTTAACACTTGTACTGATGGGCAGTAGCTAATGCCATCAGTGTGTGTATGGGTAAATGTGATTTGTAGTGTGAAAGCGCTTTGAGTCGTCGGACGACTAGAAAGGCACTATACAAGTACAGTCCATTTACACTTAAGTGTTGCATGCTCGTAGCTTATTTATTTCGACAATGACAGCACTGCATCAACATATGCAGCCCCATCATTCATTTAAATGAGAAAACTGCATTAATGCAGCTAGAGTGCCACCACAGAGCAAAAAAGCAAAAAAGTTTAACATTGCACAACGTAATCCATTGTCATCTGGCAACGCAATATGTTAACCAATTACTTATGTGCAAGTTCACAATTGAGTTGGATTAACTGGCAGTGGGCTAATTCCACAGTTTAACTTGCAATCATTAAGATCAAAAATGAATTACTGCTGTCATCACAAATTTCCAGAATTGTAAAATCCTGCCTCAATGCATATATACTGCTGTGTAGTGTAAACCACTGACTTGTGCTAAACAACAACAACGTAACTAACAGTGGCATACCATTAGACATCAGTCTATAACTAAATTACACACTTCAAACAAAACTGAAAATGGCAGTGTCCCAGACACAGAAATGGGAGACAAGATGTACAAAAGTATTATGCTCCATTCTAATGTTTAAAAATAAGGGTCAGATATACAATTAAAATTATCAATGGTATCATCTGAGATGACACTAATTAAAACAAAAGATTTTAATCACTATCAACAAAATTACTTTTGCGAAAAATCTGATTTGTTGATTTACCTTGACTCTCCACTGCTGTTGCTTACACTTTCATCCTCACTGCGTCCAGCCATGTTGAAGTCCAAAAATATAGACTTCCCCCTGACAACCTGTAGTATTATGTTCCACGTGGTTAACCTGTAAGTGAAGATACACATTATTAACATTACTGTCTGGGAAATGCCAGAACTGTCTTCATCAAAACTGACTCAATTCAGTAACATCATGCTTTCCTAGCAGTATATTTGAAGAGGGTCTGATAAAGCTGTGCAAATAAATTCGGCACAACATGGCAGATTAACACACTGCAGGTACAAATCTGCATGCTAACAAAGTAAGATCCCTTTGCAGCTCAGTACACCATCCCTGACCAACTACAGCCCCTGCATCATTTCAACCAATGAACGGTCCTTGCGGAGCTGTCAATACACTTTTGCACGAGACTTTGTAAAAATGTCATTTAAGGTTATGTATGTCTGCGTTGTAGTTCTTAGAGTGGTTAACTGTCTCCGTAGAACAACAAAACTTATATTTACGAATATCAGACTTTAAACCAAAACAGACAGCTGTGCGGATGACTGCAGCTACACGTAACTTAACGCTAACGTTAGCTGTATTTGTTCCCTCACCGCAGAGGCCTATCAGGCCTGCGTAGCAGCAGCGTGTTTTCACATCCACACAAAGCACCGTGGACACACTCAACACTAAATAACCATATTAACCTTAACCAAGGCCGAAAAACGTCTTATAGTAAATGGTCTTATGCCTACCTTGGGGTAATCGATTCGGAATACCATATATTCCGAGTGTGGCTACAGTTTAGCTTGTAACTAGCTAATACCGGCTAATGACGCCAATATTAGCTATTGGCGGGTAGCAGTCATGTATGCGGACACTGCCAACGCGCCAGCCAGTATTTAATCTCCAAATCCAAACGGAGAACAATATTCCGCAACGATAATGCCTATCGTTTAACATTATTAATGCTAGCCACTTTATTGCTACAGGGTAATGACTGCCCCCTGTGTATAACCAATTACTATTTGCTTGGTCTTACGTATTATGATTTTCTGGGTTAGAAAATCATAACACCTGTAAAACAATAAAAGCAACAGTTAACGTTAGCGTTCTAATTCAAAAACATGTGGCGCAACCATGTGGGTCAAACGTTAAATGTAGTGCCACTTTACTTTAACGTCAACATGGGTTCAATAAACATGAAGAGAGAGGGATGATAGTCCAGCGTTAACTGAGGTTGTCAAGGAAAGTAGCGTTAGCTAACTTGACGTTATGAAGCACGAGGCTAGCACGGAAGCTAACAAAATGACAAAACTTTGCGCTAACGTTAGTGCATCTTCTCAGGGAACCGCTGGAATGTTCACTTTCCAATTATAGCCGATACTCGGTGTTTAACATTCAACGGCATTTAACTATGCAAATGTATGTTCGCGTAGTGGACCACAGTAGAGTCCTAAACTTATTTAGTATTCATTATTAAACCCACAAACCCAAATTAGCTAACCTAACTTCACCCTCTTCCATCTTGTTTTCATTCGCCGCTCACTTCTCGCGGCTTTTACCACATCAACATGCAACGTTAGCTTACTTTCTCGCTGAAGTAAGGGATAAGTAACTCCACGCTATATGTTACCTGGCGTGAGTTTATGTTACCTGGAAAACTCCAATGAAATAGTTGTCTAAATCCACCTTTCCACTTCAGAGGTCCTTTCTTCTTTTATTTATCTAGTGAGCTAGCAGCCACTGATAGCTAACGCTACCTTGCGCTAGCTAGCTATCTCCCAGTTAGGGAGAGCAGCCCCGAACGATTCAGTTGGGTAGAACTGGTGCAATGTTGTTTTTCCTCTCCCTCCAAAAAAATCAAGTTAGTCCCCTTTCCCGTTTTAGATGTAAGCAAAGTATAGTGCTCGTCGGTCAACTGCGATTGTAGAAAGCTGGCATTTCAATCCAGGGTCTTCCGACAACCGGCCTCCGCCATGACGCCGTAGGGTTCACTTCTCTAGGAAACCCCGGACAGTGACGTAACGACTGTGCTCTTCTATACACTGCAACAGTAGCTAACATCTGGCAGCGGGTATTTTTAAAAAAAGAAAGAAGGACAAACGGAATTATACATTGATATGTTAACTTCGACCCCTACAATAGGGCTGTGAAATGTGAAGGCTGCGTATTGCAGGAGGGTAGGTGGAAGGAGGAAGGAGAAGGGCATCTTTGAGTCCCTAGGTGAATTTTAAAAATGTTGAAGCTATGGTAAGTGAACGGGAAGCAGATCAAAGAGAATGGACTGTAAGTAAGATACATACAAGTAGGAATAATTCAGTATCCAGGCACAGTGAGTCGGAAACCTAGAATGAATGAAGATAAATGAAAAAGGAAAGAAAGGAAATGAGATTGAAGAATGTAAAGTAGCTAATCATTGAGGTCGGAGAACATTCCAGGGACAAGTTACACCCAGTGAAGCTCAAGAATTGGCCTACTAAAAAAAAATTGGGCTCAGTTGGTGAGATGTGCACCCCTAGTGTAGTGTGCATGTTTATATAGTAATATTACATATCTAATTTCACTTGCTGAGGTAGCACCTGGTTTTGGTTTCACTCCCAGTAAAGTAGAGGCTAATAATAAACAATCTTTACTGCACTCAAACACTGTACCATATATATATAATCTGTGTTCCATCTCAGTGCATGAAAGGACAGGTGGAAAAACATCCCGCACTATGAGTAATGGGCTGTCTGATACAGCAGGGCAACCAAATGGTTGGACAAGCCACTTTCAGCCGCACAAGAGCAGGAGCTCCAAACCAGTACAACTGGCTCAGAATCACATAGTGTAATCTGAAATGCATATCTAAAGAAATGTAAATGGAAACAGCCTATATCACACCTGATATTTATTAATACAGTAAAAAAAGATCAAGAATAGACACAATGTTAATAAGAAGGAATATAAAGATACAGAACAGACACCTCATTTGTAACCCAGTCTTTACCTGACACTTATGAGTCAAAATATACAGAAGTGTACAATTACAAATAGAGCATTACTATCACTGTGACTGGCTAGCATTTGTTTTTTTTTTATTTTTTGCTGTACCACACAGTATTGACAGCAACACCTCTCAGTTACCCCAGTAGTAAAGTTACCTTCATAATTGCACGAGGAAAACGACACATAAAACTTGAAACCCTTCTCAAGTATACTGTTTGGCATCTTTTGGACAGCCTCCTCATTCTCCACACATCATTGATGGTTCATTTGGTAGTTCTTCTAACCATAGATATAAAACAGTAGATGCAATATGTGATAATGACTTGCCATTCTGGGATGGAACCATATGGCAGCCACATTACCTGGGTGCAGTTTTAATCTTGCTGTAATTGGAACCTATGGTTAAAAAGGCTTATGTTGTCTTTATAATCCTTGAATTTTTCTACCAATACTGTTTGTTATTTACAGTAAAGAGCGTAAGACAACTGTGCCTGTCTAGAATTAACTCTGACTCTGGTAGAATTTTGATTATTCTAGCTCCAAAACAAATCATGCTTTCAGTCATGTTGATAATCTCTTAATTGTGCATTTATATGTAAATGGATTGGAGGATTTTTTCTGATATTATGATATATTATCGTTAACATGTTGACTGTTCACTTTAACGTTACACTTGATTGGCATGGAATCAGCTGCTTTGCGGTAAAATGTAAGGGTAATATTGATAATTTTGTTAGAACATTAACATACTAAACTTTACCTTTGAGCTCTAGGTGTCATGGTTTTGGGTTTTTGTCATTTCCTGTTTTATTTTGGAAAATGTCCCGTCTCTTGTGTCTGTGTGGTTTTGCTTCCTGTCTGTGATTGCCCTGATTGTTTCCACCTGTGTAATTACTTTCACCTGTGTCTAGTTATCCTGCCCTCATATGTGTACATAAGTCTGTGTCCTTCATATGCTCAGCACTATGATTCAGGCTCAGGCATTGAGAGTGTGTAGTGGCGCATTTAAGACATTGCCTGTCTCCGCTATCCAGGTAGAGGTAGGAGAGATGCCACTAGAACTAAGGAGACAGCATATAATAACAAATTACTGGGTTAACTCGAAGGGGCCTAATGACTTGCACCCCACGAAAGAAGTGCTGAAGGAATGCTGGAGGAAAGAGAGGAGTAAAAAGGACAACTTTGGTCATATAGGGAATAAAACAGCAAAAGAGCTTGGGGTGTATGATATGAAAACCTGTTCTTCAATAGTGCTTCCAGTTATAGGCCCTTGGAAGATAAGGTGTCCGGAAGTAGATTGGTATTTATTAGAGAGTAAAAGGAAAGAAGAAAGTGCTGATCTGGTTGAGGTGTTTAATGGTTATGTTACTGAGATATATAAAGACTATACTCAAATATATACAGATGGCACTAAGAACCCTGAAACAGGGGTAACAGGAATGGGTGGTCCCAGCAAGAGGAATTGAAATCAATAGAAGAACATCTAATAATTTAGCAGTATGTACAGTGGAGATGGTTGCAATTTTAGTTGCATTACGGTGGGTGGAAAAAGTGAAAATTGACAAAATCATAATATGTACAGACTCAGCTTCAGCTCTAGTTAGTCTAATGTCGTTCCATTCAAGTCGACACGATTTACTATATGAAATTCTTTACTCAGTTACAAGAATAACAAGCCAGGGAAGACTAGTTAAATTTTAATGGGTGCCAGCGCACATAGGGGTGAAGGAGAATGAAAAAGTTGACAAGGTCGCAAAGAAGGCATTAAGAAGGAAAATTTAGAAATGCAAATAAGAATCAGTAAAGCGGAAGCAAAAGACTAAGGCTGGGACACTGTGCTCTTAATAAAACATTAAAAATGGTGGGGAAACATCAGACGGGTATGTGTGAGGAGTGTCAGGAAAAGGAATCAGTGGAACATGTCATTCTACATTGTAGGAAATATCAGAGGGAGAGAGTGATAATGGATAATAGACTAAAGGAACTGGGGTGCAGAATCTCACTTTAAAATCAATACTAAGTATAAATGATAGAGCACAGGTGAGAGTAATGTTGGGTTTTTTAAGGGATACTGGGCTTTATTATAGGATATGAAGGTTTTTTTTGTTTTGTTTTCTCTCTTATTCCCTAGCAAACCTACTGACTGATCTTCACTCCAGAACATAAGGTGGCGGTAATGCACCATTAAGCTGGATGGCAACCACCGTTAAAAAAGAAGAAGAAGATGTTCAGCACCATGTTGTAGTTCATTTATGTCTCACGTACCAGCATTCTGTTTCTGTCTAACTGGTATTTGGACCCTGCTAGGTTTTGGACTTCGCCTCTGCCTGTTCCCTTTGGATTTGTTTGCTTGTATCTGGATTGATTTTTCTGGTTGTGACCTCTGCCTGCCTGACTACAGAGTAAGACCGTTCCTTAATAAATCTTTTCACTGCACCAGCTCAGCCTCCTGGTCTGCATTTTGGGTCCTATTCCCTGTGGTTCCTGCTATGCAGCTAAAGTAGCTGTTACACTAGGCTAGCTAACATTAAAATAACATTTGTTGGTTATATCCTGGTCCATTACTTGGTAGCTAATGGTAAAGATACCTAATTCACTAACTTTTTGCAGTTTTAATTGACTCATATATACAAAAAAAATCATCTACTCATGCTAGCCTTCCTGGTTTCTTTGGTCCTTTTTAGTGAAACAATTGGATGCGGCACAGCTGACAACCACAGTTGCTGGCTATAGGGGCAGGTTGGATTGGGAATGGTTCTAACGTAATGTTACAAATCTATGGTTCCAAGAAACACAGGGTGACCTGTGAGGAGTAGGATGCTGTCTCCATTTTCCCACGCTTGAGTGAGTTCATCGGAAGTTGATGTGAAATGCGGAAGCATTGCGTGCATGTTATAGGGTTTATTGATGTCCGCACAAATTCTCATTTCATTTTAACATACACTCAAATTGTTACATCTTTCCAAATCATGTCATAACATTTTAAATATGAAACCTTTTAAGAATATGTGGTGGCCGTAGAGACAAAACCTATATTCAATTAAATTCAATTTTATTTATATAGCCCAATATCACAAATCACATTTGCCTCAATGGGGTTCACAATCTGTAACATACGACACCCTCTGTCCTTAGACCCTTTATTCGATTAAGAAAAAACTATCAAAAAAAACCATTTTAACAGGGGAAAAAAATTATAGAAACCTCAGGAAGAGCAGCAGAGGAGGGATCCCTCTCCCAGGACGGACAGACATGCAATAGATGTCGTAAGTACAGAATAGATTCATAGCATAAAAATCATAACATATACAGTTATGATGGCAATGGCAAAATTGTTGTATATATGCACGTGGAGCCCAACTAGCAGGACCCGAGCCACTCGTCCCCTGCACCATAGACACAGCAGCACTGCCCCAGCAGGTCGCCATAGTCACAGATCCAGATACATCTCCGGACACTGAAATACCTGCTGAAAGTGACAGTAAGAAAGAAGAGACGGACGACAAAGCACAAAACTCCAAGAGAGGGAAGAAGTCAAGTTAGTAACATGCATTTATGGGATGAGAATGCATATGGATGGAGAGGAGGACAGAGGCGAAGAGAGAGAGGTACATCATGTGAAGTCCCCCGACAGTCTAGACCTATAGCAGCATAACTAAGGGATGGTTCAGGTTCACCTGAGGCAGCCCTAACTATAAGCTTTATCAAAGAGAAAAGTCTTTAGCCTACTTTTAAATGTGGAGATGGTGTCTGCCTCCCGAACCCGAACTCGGATCTGATTCCACAGAAGAGGAGCTTGATAGCTGAAGGCTCTGGCTCCCATTCTACTTTTGGAGACTCTAGAAACCACAAGTTAGCCTGCATTCTGAGAGCGCAGTGTTCTAGTCGGGTAATAAGGTACTATGAGCTCTGTAAGATACGACGGTGCCTGACCATTAAGAGCTTTGTATATATTGCTATATATATCTCTATCGAGCAATGTGTGCATACAAGATACACTTTGTTCCCATGTTTTGATTCATTCATGCACATTCATTCATGATAAGTGTGTATATACAGAGAGCCAGCAAAACAGACCAGAGTTTTTTCTGTTGAGTAATGGAAAATGTTAGAGTTAACAGTTTGTTTCAAGCATATAGGCTGTATTATGTGTAGCTCTGGATGTGACTATCTGCAACAGTGCAGATAGTGACCTTCAGATTCCCCACTTAACACACTGACCTCTTCGGCTTTTGCAGTCCTTCCTACCCGGCTCCTCTGGGCTAGACAGTGTGAGAAGGTTGTCTGTATGGCGGGCTGCTGCCAGGCTGCCCCTCCATACACACCGAGCCCTTCATCTCCAGCAGGCTGGACCCAGCTCTGGGCCAGGACCTGGATTGTACCTGCCGGCAGCACCACTGGCTGGCTCACCTTGCAGTTACCATCTTCCCTGGGAAGCAGCCCACCATGTGGACACTAGGCCTGTCTGCTCTACCTAGCCCAGAGACACTCCGGTCAGTGAAGAGCGGCTCTGGAGGAGAAGTGACCACTAGAGGAAGAGCGTCAGGAGGGACTGCGACAGCCAACGAGCCCAGTGTGTTTACTGGGGAAACTACAGCTCATAATCGGCTGTATCAGCACCGCCAGTAGTGGTTTGATTTACAAAGCAACTGTAAGGAAAACGCAGCCAGAGCTACACATGATAAAGCCTCTATTCTTGACAAACTGTTAACTCATAGTACTTCAGAATTAATGTTTTCAATTCAACACACTCATAAACAAAGCTTGTCTGTTGTGCTGGCTCTCTGTATATACATGTATCTTGTGGGTACTAATTATTCAAAACATGAGAACAAATCTTAAAGGAAATTTAAATGTTGTACAAAACAAAATTCCATAGGCCTACATTGAAGCAGCAAAGCAAGTGAGGCAACATATGACAGTGAATCCGCATTTGTTCCCTTCAAACATTGATTCTATAAGGTTTCCCCACATTAGGCTACCACAGGTGCAGAATTTGAATAAGTGTGCAATAAAAGATTCAATGTAATTTTGGATAAGTTCAGCAGTGGCCAACATAGTAACAGTCCATCAGGAAGGATGTAACTGTGCAACAGACAAAAAAAGGTCACTGCTAAAGTCTATTGTTGTTTGGCCAAATTAAAAATGATTGACAGTTACCTCTCCCATTCAAAGTCTCAGAGATGCCATACTCACTTATCCTGACCTAAACCTTGTAAAAGTTGTGAGAAAACTATCTGTATATCTGGGTTTAACACCCTTGGTGAGCGAAATGGGGTATGTAAGGTTGATTGCTTTTTCTACAGGTACTGTGGAAGGAGTTGTTCACTTAAATTCTATTTAAATGAACATTTCTTTGTTTAATTTTGTTTGCATTATCAGCGTAACGCTACCTAACATTAGAGCAGCTCTGGATTTGTTCTTTATATGAATTAAAATGTATGTGGGTTTCTACTGGGAAAGTCATTGGTGAGTTATAGATTTACTTCTAATCCTTAAGCAGTTCAATTCGCATTGTGAACTTTTTTTGTATTTAACTTGGGCAACAGGCTACAATGGGCAGACAGATGCTAATGGAGTTAAAAGGATTGGTTTGTTTAAATAATGGGCAAGATACTAAACTTAACCTCAGCAATGGAGTAGAGTCAACTATACAACTTACATTGGTTTCAAGTGAATTAGCTGATGCTAGTAATTGGGAGGTATTGAGGGATATCATTGGCAGTGGTAATTATCCAATTGCAAATACGTTTGATATGACTAATATGGTTCAACTTGATGGGTGTTATGGTTTTGGGTTTTTGTTTAGTCATTCCCTGTTGTCTTGTAATACTCACCTCTCCTCTTGTTAGTATGTGGTAAATTGGCAACAGGGAAAAGGATCAAAACGCAGACACAGGGATCAGGATGAGGAATAGAGGTTTATTGTCTCTTTGGTAGGCAAGCAGAAAACAGGTTACAAGTAGTGATGTTAACAGTGACTGCAAAGCTCTGAAGCGTGTCAAAAAATGAAACGATTTTCAGTGAAGCTTTGTATCAATGCTTGATTTGTTCTATCAAAACCACGTGATCCAATGACGTCCAAAGCTTTGTTTCACACACAACCGTGTGACTGATTCAGAAAGGTTTAAAAATGTGCGAAACAGGGCGCGTGAATTGTCAATTGTGAATTGCATTGAACGGTTTGTTGTTTTGCGCAAGTTTAGGAGAGTTTATTGTTGCGAGAATTTGACATGGAACTTTCTGCAAAGAGATGGCGTTCTGAATTGTGGGAACACTTTCATCTGACTTTCGTCCAAAGGTTGATGATATATTTGGCTTTTGTTATGCAGCTATATATATATATAAACACACACACTGGGGAGAAAAAGTATTTGATACACTGCTGATTTTGCAGGTTTGCCCACTTACAAAGCATGTAGAAAACTGTAATTTTTATCATAGGTACTGTGGGTGACGGAATCTAAAACAAATCTGTGTGTGTTTCTTTGTGTGCATGCATTTATTTAGCATACTTCCTTTATTCATGAGTTTTATTTGTTTACAAACTGGAAAAATGTCCACATTCACAATCATTCATATCTTATCAAATCATATTTTTATTGGCTTAAGTTACTAGGAGTATACAATTGAACAGATTGTATCATATATTTAATATATTGATTAATTCATTAATTTGTTCATCTATCCATTAATTCATTTTTGCCTCTAAGATAATGTGTTGGTTGCAAAACATTTTGTGATGCAGTGCTTTCAGTCACTTTCACCAGCAGAGGTCCTCGTCGAGCTCTGATTTAAAAAGATTTGAGTAATTAACCTTTTTCTGATACAGTTGTTCTGAAAGCTTCACTGGTTCAGAAAGCTTCACTTCACCATCAATAGTTACAAGTAAGCAGACAGGCAGGTAGGTAAAACTTACATGCAGACAGAACCACACAGCAACAATGACAAGGAACAGAGAAAAACCACAACCCTCCAGTAGAGGAGAAAACAAGACATAGGTGAACACCGTGACACAGCTGGAAACAATAATCACAGACAGGAAACACAACTGACAGACACACAGGGAACAAACAAATGACAAAAAAAAACAGGAACTAACAAACATGAACCATAAATCCAGACATCTTCAAAAATAAAACAGGATCTCCATAGCACATAAACTCAAAACCCTGACAGTACCACCACAGAAACTCCACAAAACACGCAAATCAAGCCAAAATCACAACACTTGTGTCTTGTAGTTTTTCTTCCAGGGGCGGGGACATGGGCGTTAAATGGTAGCGGAGTGAGAGAGAGGTCAGGCGTCAGTCAGTGCCCACCTCCAGAGGTCTGAGCGGGCTGGCAGGGTAAGCCCTGGGGTGCCCGGAGGCAAACCAGGCTAGAAAAGCACCTCGGTAATATTACAGTGTCTTCGTTGTCAGAGTCCTGGTTGGAGCCACTGTAAATCACGTCTGTACTGTATTCCATGTTGGCCTTAAAAACATCTTTCTCTCGTGCTCTAAAGCCCCCTTTGCTAAGGGTATAAATAACATACCGATTCTCTGAGCTCCCAGTCCGGGCAGAGTCAGCTAATAGGACTGCTAAATAGTTAGCAGCAGTTAGCGGTTACTTAGCAACAGTAAAGCGATCTGTCCATCAGGAAACTCTTTAAATGAGCAAGAGTTGAGGCAGAGCAGCCAAACGACATCAGAGGGAAAAGCAGAAAATATTTTCTCCATAAAATATGATCTCTGTTGTTGCAAATGGAGCTGCTGTGATGCAAGTGTCCTCACCATTCAGTCTCACCAAAATCAGTGAATACATCTATAAAATATGTGTGTTTTTGTACAGTAATCTGTCAGGCTCGGCACCCAGAAATGCTGCGTTTTAAACCTAATTCTTGTCTCATTTGTGGTCAAATTCATCAAATTCAGTGCCCCATTTCACCTGTTTCACCCAATGCAACCGCAGGGGGGCACAAGCCAGTGTCTTCATGTGCCAGTCCCAAGTCTGGATAAATGCAGAGGGTTGTGTCAGGAAGGGCATCCGACGTAAAACACATGCCAAATAAGAAATGCGAATCACGACAATGACTTCCATACCGGATCGGTCGGGGCCCGGGTTAACAACGACCGCCACCGGTGCTGTTGACCTGCAGTGTACCGGTGGAAATTGGACTACTGTTGGTCGAAGACGAAAAAGGAGAGGAGGAAGGTGTTTTCGTAGGCAGAGAGAGAAGAGGAAAGCTAAGAATGTATGACTGACAGTAGGGACTTTGAATGTTGGGACTATGACAGGAAAGGCTAGAGAGTTGATTGACATGATGCAGAGAAGGAAGGTGGACATACTGTGTGTCCAGGAGAGCAGGTGGAAAGGTAGCAAGGCTAGAAGCTTAGGAGCAGGGTTCAAGTTGTTCTACCATGGGTCAGATAGGAAGGGAAACGGAGTAGGAGTTATCCTGAAAGAGGAGTTTGTGAGGAATGTTCTTGAGGTGAAAAGAGTGTCAGACAGGTTGATGAGCCTGAAGCTGGAAATTGAAGGGGTGATGTTCATTGTTGTGAGTGGTTATGCCCCACAGGTAGGATGTGAGTTAGAAGAGAAGGAGAAATTCTGGAGTGAGTTAGATGAAGTGATGCAGAGCATCCCCAGAGGTGAGAGAGTGGTGATTGGTGCAGATTTCAATGGGCATGTAGGTGAAGGGAACAGAGGTGATGAGAATGTGATGGGCAGGTTTGGTCTTCAGGACAGGAACACAGAAGGACAGATGGTGGTAGACTTTGCAAAGAGGATGGAAATGGCGGTAGTGAACACTTACTTCCAGAAGAGGCAGGAACATAGGGTGACATATAAGAGCGGAGGTAGTAGCACTCAGGTGGACTACATCTTGTGTAGACGTTGTAATCTGAAAGAGACCAGTGACTGTAAAGTAGTGGTAGGGGAGAGTGTAGCCAGACAACACAGGATGCTAGTGTGTAAAATGACTCGGGTGGTGAGGAAGATGAAGAGGACAAAGGCAGAGCAGAGGACGAAGTGGTGGAAGCGGAAAAAGGAAGAATGTCGTGTAGTTTTCAGGGAGGAGCTGAGGCAGACTCTGGGTGGTCAGGAAGTGCTCCCAGATGACTGGACCACTACAGCTAATGTGATCAGGGAGACAGGAAGGAGGGTACTCGGTGTGTCATCTGGAAAGAGGAAAGTGGACAAGGAGACTTGGTGGTGGAACGAGGACGTTCAGGAGTGTATACAGAGCAAGAGGTTAGCAAAGAAGAAGTGGGACACTGAGAGGACTGAAGAGAGTAGACAGGAGTACAGGGAGATGCAGCGTAAGGTGAAGGTAGAGGTGGCAAAGGCCAAACAAAGAGCGTATGAGGACTTGTATGCTAGGTTGGACACTAAAGAGGGAGAGGTGGATTTGTACAGGTTGGCCAGACAAAGAGATAGAGATGGGAAGGATGTGCAGCATGTTAGGGTGATTAAAGATAAGGATGGAAATGTATTGACAGGTGCCAGAAGTGTGATGGGAAGATGGAAGGAGTACTTTGAAGAGTTGATGAATGAGGAAAATGAAAGGGAACGAAGAGTAGAAGAGGTGACTGGTGTGGAGCAGGAAGGGGCTAAGATTACCAAGAGTGAAGTGAGGAGGACGTTGAAGAGGATGAAGAGTGGAAAGGCAGTTGGTCCTGATGACATACCTGTGGAGGTATGGAAGTGTCTAGGAGAGGTGGCAGTTGAGTTTCTGACTAGTTTGTAAGCCCATTTTTCCTAACTATTTTCCGAAATGACATGCCCAAATAGATTGAGTATATCTTAACAACCACAAAGGCTATATGCATAATCTTGGTCTCAAAAGAAAGCTAAGACCTGTGAGATTACAATAGAAGTGTAGGGATTCAGATATCTATACTCTGTCGTAATCTCACAGGTCTTAGCTTTCTTTTGAGACCAAGATTATGCATATAGCCTTTGTGGTTGTTAAGATATACTCAATCTATTTGGGAAGTGTAGGGATTCAGGAATCTATACTCTGTCAGATAATATGCATCTGGAAAGCAGTAGAAAATTGAAATTTCTACCTCCGCCTAAAAAAACCCACATCATTTATAGTGAAAACACATTAGAATCATCAAGGAATAAGCCTAAACTTTGTAGGAATGATTAAAATAATATTTGCTAAGTAACTGTGCAAAAGTAGATGCTAAAAAAGTGAACCTAAGCAGTTTTACACACATTTTATCACAGATATTTCCAGGCGGAACCAGCAAATATGGCATTTGGATCCAGATGTGCCATTGACCAGTTTTAGGTACCAGGCAGTAAAAACTAATTATATTTCACTAATATATCATTATAGTAACTCATTCCATCAAATACAACTGTTTTTGAGTCATTTAGAGCTTATAATCTGGCTCAGATTCACCTAGGGACTCTCTCTGCACATACACTATGCTCTCCAGCTGCCTGTGTGTGGCCTGTCAAACACTCAGAAATCAGCAGCCCATTGGCCGATCTGCATAAATGACACCTCTTTGTGACCGTTAGAGCCAATAGAATCGATCTGCCTACGGTTGGCTTAGCAACACCAATCACCATCCAGAAGGCAGTAAGACCAGAACCAGAGATTTCTGTTCGTGAGGTCCCTCCCCCCTCTGACTCGACTGTTATTGCTTGTGGAAAAACCCAGGGATCCGCCATTGATTTCAAAGGGACCGTAATACACGAGAGAACACGCTAGAACCGTCTTTTTCAATCGGAATATGACTTTTCACCAGAAGACAGTAAAGGTAAGACATGCTTTATGATATGGTTATGATTTTTTGTTACATTTATGACTGTAGATCGCTGATATTTCATCGCACGGCAACGTGTCTGGCATCTTTGTTTTCTGCAGAGTCTGCCCGTTCAGAGGGTGTATAGCTTGTGTGGATTGCTGGATTGTCCTCTGTACAGCAGGTTACAACTGTAAAATTAAATGTCTTGCAGATTTTCCATTTTCATTTTAATATAGTCATAGAACGCCCATACAGGTACATGAAAATGTAAATTGTTTTATTAGATTGTAAAAAGGCATTAGTCAGGAATACAATCAAAAGAGCAAAAAGGTCATGTTGGAGAGGATTCAGTTCAATTAAATTTTATTTATATAGCGCCAATTCACAACATAAGTTATCTCATTGCACTTTCCTTGTAGAGCAGATCTAGACCGTACTCTTTATATTATTTACAGAGACCCAACAAAACCCATCATAAGCAAGCTCTTGGCGACAGTGGTGAAAAAAAATGTCCTTTAAGACTGTTGCTGTTGGGTGGATAGAGAGGTCTCTCATGTCAAATGAATGACACAAAAAGAGAACCCAGTAAGCTGTAAAAATGAAACCCTACTTACAGATGGAAGGACAGTGGGGAAAAAAATTCATCATGGCCCTGAACTCACCTGATGGTAATGGTAAATGGAATGTACTTCTATAGCACCTTTCTAGTCTTCTGACTACTCAAAGCGCTTTCACGCTAAATATCACATTTACACGGTTCATACACTGATGGCAGGAGCTAACTGCCCATCAGTACTGAGAAACTAACCATTCATACACACTCACATACCGAAGGTACAGCATCCGGAGCAATTTGTGGTTCAGTATCTTGTTTAAGGACACTTCGACACATGCACTGGGGGAAGCTGGGATCAAATCGCTGACCTTCCAATTGGTGGACGACCCGCTCTTTCACCAAGCCCCTGAATCTGATGAATGACATATCCGTGTATAAACAAAGTCAATATGTCCCTGCCAGAAATGTTGTAACTAAGGCCATTGATGATATCAATTAATATTTCACAAGGCAGCTATTTAATCTAACCTTATAAAAAACTGGAAGCCTATTAAAAATCAAAACAGTGACAAATGGTTTGATCAAGAATGCAAGACCATCAGAAAAGACTTAAGAAAAATAGCAAATGAAAAATATCGCCAACCAAACAACCCAGCCTTATACATTAGGTACAGTGAAATTTTAAATATAAACAAACAACCAGGAACAAAAAACTAAATTATACCCACAATAAACTGAAAATCTGTACAAAGACATACCAATAAATCTGATGAATTCAGATCAATCTATTATAAAAGAAAAACTCCAGAAATTAGAAGAAACAATTGAAAACAACCAAAACCCCCTTGATTTCCCAATTACTTGGAAAGAATTAATGACACAGACAAAGTCTCTCCACCCGAGGACAGCTTGTGATCCAGACAGCATTAAACATTAAATGCTCAAATGCAGCACCCCAGAAATGCAGGGTGCAGTGTTGAAGTTGTTTAATATTGTACTACAGTCAGGATGTTTTCCTTAAATCTGGTGCAAAGGGCTAATTTCTTATGAATTGTCATAAGAGTGAGGACAAATTAGACTCTGGTAACTAGTGTGGCATATGCAGTTGTCTAGATGAACTATTCTGTAGTATTCTGAATAAAAGAATACTAGATTTCCTTGAAGAACAATCCATCCAATCCAAAACCAAATTGGCTTCCTATACAAACATGTACACCAAAGACAAAATGGTACGATATTTGACTTCAAGAAAGCTTTTGACTTTTTGACATGAAGGGCTCTATTACAGACCTTTACTTTGTAGCATAGGGGGTAAAATATATGATCTGGTAAAATCAATGTATTTGGAAAATAGGTTTGGTTTAAAAATTTGAGACAAAAAACTGAATCCTTCACCCAGAGAAGAGGTGTATTTGTCAGGACTGTAACTTAAGTTAAATTTAATGTGTATATAAATTAACTTGCTGTTCAGTTGGATCAATGTGCTGCTCCTGGCCTCTCCCACCTACATAGAGAGGTGAAGTCTGATGCATGGTAAATGGACTGTACTTGTACTTGTACTTGCACCTTTTTAGTCTTTTCCAACTACTCAAAGCGCTTTCACACTACATATCACATTCACACCACTGATGGCAGGAGCAAAGTGCCGATCAGTACAAAGTAATCTAATCATTCTCACACACAGCCTCGGGAGCAATTTGGGGTTCAGTATTTTGGTCAAGGACACTTTGACACAGACTGGAGGAAGCTGGGATTGAACCACCGACCTTCCAATTGGTGGAAGACGTGCTCTGCCACAAAGCCACAGCCGCTTCTACTGTCTTCTACTGAACAAGGACTACTACTACTGTCAGAACTGGGCCCTGACAGTAAATATGAAGAAAACGTACCAGGTTACGTATGTAACCATGGTTCCCTGATAGTGAACGAGACACCCTCAGCGTGACCGCATCTGAATCGCTGTATCAACTTAGACCAACCTTGATTGGGTTTAACGTCAATATGTGACGCACTCCGGAGGAACCGGAGGTTACAAAGGGAGCCGGCTTTACTGTTGTCGTCAGCCTTCTGATTGACTGAAGCAAGCCGCTCACAGGCATGCCGGAATTATGGCAACGAGATGCAGCGCCTCGTTCCCTATCAGGGGATACATATGTAACCTGGTACGTTCTCTTTCAAGGGAACTTCAACCCTGCGTCAACTGATGCTATGGGGAATGCAGTACCAACTCCGCCATGCTGAGGGAATGCCTGTCCGAGTGTGAAGCCAACAGCCAATTCAGGACAAGAGAGCCACAGATCTTGGACTATTTAAGGGTCGAGGCTATAGAATCTCACAAAGGTGTGAGGCGAGGACCATCCCACAGCATCGCATGTATTGGAGAGGGGGGTTCCTGACCACCAAGCTCTGGAGGATGCCATACTCCGTGTGGAGTGGGGTCTTACCGACACAGGTGAAGGCAAACAGCGCACCTCGTGCGCCAAAACAATAGCCTCAACAATCCACCTGCTAATAGTGTGTTTGGTAGCCGGGCAGCCCTACGAGGGGGCCCGAAAGCATTCCAGCAACTGGATCGAATTGCGCCACTGAGATGTCCTCCAGACATAAATCTCGAGGGCTCTGACCGGACAACCTACCTTCCTGGTCCGCTGACTCTGAAGGAGGATGGAACACTTGCAGGACTACCGGCTGGGCCACCTCAGTGGGTACTTTGGGTACATACCCCAGCCCAGGATGCAGGATGGCTCTCACTGCGCCTGGAACGACCTCCAGGTAAGCAGGAGCCACCGACAGGGCCTGCAGAACTCCAACTCTCTTGTGAGAAGTCATGGCTAGCACCTTTAAGGCCAGACACCTGTCTGATGCATCGTCCTTTGGCTCAAAAGGTGCTGTGGACAGTCCATCTAGCACCACTATCAGATCACTCTGAGGGACTCTGACTTGAGCCGGAGCCTCATCCTCAGGGTGCCACAAAGGAAACTGGTAACAAAGTGATGCTTCCCAAGTGTAAGATGGTCTCAACTACCTCGGTAGAGAGACCGGCAGCTCGGAGGTGGTCCCCCTCAGGGGCAAGACCCACAGCTTCAATCTCCCTGGGTGGGGATGGAATATTTCACTTGGCCCTGCAACAGCAGGTCCCTCCTGACGAGAATCTCCCACGGGAGGCCGTCCAGGAGGACTACCAGGCCTAAGAACCAGATTCTAGTGGGCCAGAACGGGGCCCCTGTTCAGCGAATCTTCTCTAGAACCCCCAGGAGCAGAGCAATCGAGGGATGACGAGTGTGAAGCGGTTCTGGCATTGCATTCCTCCCTGCCTGCGCATTAACACACACGTGTTTCGGTTAGCCGTTTTGGGTTTAGAGCTCACTCTATCAGCCCTCAAGGTTGGCCGTGAGCAGCGTGAGCGTCTCCTTGTGAGCTCGCTCCGCTTGGTGCGGGTCCCATGGCTGCCGAGGCAGCCCGGCGGTGGCACTAAGAACGGGAGGACACGCTCATCTGCTAATTCCCACCCATTTTCGGGACCAGAAGCCGCGAAGCGGCCTCAGCCACAGCTGTGCCATGTCATCCAGCCCCAGGGGCGCCGGATACACCAGGGAGAACCAGAGGGGGCAGTGAGTGTTGTCCAGAGAAGCGAAAAGGTCCACTTGTGCTCTGCTGAAGCTCCTCCATATCATCTGCACCGTCTCGGGGTGCAGTCTCCATTCCCCTGGACTTGGCCCCTGCCTTGACAGGATGTCCGCTCCCACATTGAGGTACCCAGGGATGAAAAGAGAGCGAGCAACTTCCCCTGGGACCACAAGAGGATCT
The DNA here is from genome assembly GCA_011952105.1 of Coreoperca whiteheadi. Classification (NCBI taxonomy): domain Eukaryota; kingdom Metazoa; phylum Chordata; class Actinopteri; order Centrarchiformes; family Sinipercidae; genus Coreoperca; species Coreoperca whiteheadi. The sequence continues at coordinate 3,119,713 of CM022482.1, read as the reverse complement.
GGGCATGCCAGTCTGCATAGAGGGCATGACCTCAGAACGCCTTGTCGATTTATGTCACAGACCACCGCTTAGTTGTTGGAACGGACAAGCAAATGGTGGCCCCTGAGGTCTGGAAAAAAGTGCCGTTAGGTCAACAAGACCACTCGCATCTCCAGGCAATTTATGTGCCATTGGTGCGGCGTAACCACAGACCTCGAGCTGTGCGGCCTCCCCATCCTGTGCTGGAGGCGTCCGTCTGAGTGTGCGACGGTGATACACCAGGGGTCAGGAACACCCGTTGTCTCCACCTGTCTAAGGCACGCAGGTACCTGCGTCTAACCTTGATCAGGCAAAAATGATTGCCCCTCGGGGAAAATCCGGCGTCCTGAGCCACCACTGCAGGTGCCTCATGTGCAGCAAACCAAGCAGAATCATGTTGGATGCTGCAGCCATGAGGCCTAACAGTCTCTGAAACTGTAATGCAGTGAGATGTCGGCCTAGCTGCACCCTGAGCACCATGGTCAGGATTGACTCAACACGTGCGGGAGACAGTTGACTGATGACTGACACCCATGACTGAGTCCCACACTACTCCTAGGAACGTAATCCTTTGTGTTGGAGTGAGCGTGCTCTTGCTCATGTTGAGCCTCAACCCCAAGCACTGCATGTGTGCAAGTACGACATCTCAAAGCCGTAGTACAGTGAGACGGGACTGGGATAAAAGTAACCAGACGTCTATATAATTGAGGATGCAGACTCCCTGGAGTCCGAGAAGACCCAGGGCAGAGTCCATACACTCCATGAAGGTGCGAGGGGAGAGTGCTAGGCTGAAGGGAAGCACCCGATATTGGTAAGCTTTGCCCCCGAAAACAAACCGCAGGAACTACCGGTGTCCCAGAATGATAGAGACGTGGAAGTACACATCCTTTAGATCGATTGTGACGAACCAGTCCTCAGACTGAATCTGACAATCATAGGGATCGTCAGCATCCGGAACCGAAGTCTCCTCAGAGAACAGTTCAGGTGATGAAGATCTAAAATGGGACGCAAACCACCCTCTCTCTCTTTGGGACAATAAAGTACCGGCTGTAGAACCCGGTATGCATCCCTCAGGTGGGGATTTGTTTTATGGTCATCAGGTCCGTCTTCTCCCACTCAGGCCTTCGCTGAGCGGACGGGAGTGAATCCCTCAACAGTTGGGGAGGGGCACGCTGCGCCACACTCAAATTCTGAGCTAGAATGTAGGAGCTGCAAGATGTTGAAGGCTGAGGTGGTCCAACCTCAGCTCCGCCCGAGAACTCTGGCGACGGGGGACTTAACCGCTGCCGTAGCACGGCGGAGCTCCTTCCCATCCTCGGATGTGAGGGCTCCACCGACATCGAGGTCTTAAAGCAGGTCGGCTGCCATGGCGTGCAGGCATGTCCAGCCTGACCTGCTGCCATGTATGCCTTGCCCACTGAAATGATGTAGTGGTCTACTAGGCAATGTCGGGGTCTTAAGGGAGGACGCGGCCTCCGGCGATAAAACGCCGCCAGCGTCTCCACGATACCCGGCATGACGCCCTAGCCATTCTCCTTGCCCCCACTGATCGACGCAGACTGGCGACCAGTCGGGCTAGAAAACCGTGCAAAATACGGCCTGGACCAGGATTTCGACACCTTTGTGTGGAGATCCGGAAGAACGGGACCCGACATGGGCGTGTAGGTGTGGCTAGAAGGAAACACTCATCGAGCTTACTCCGGCGATGAGTGTCCTGCTGCTCCGCTGGCCAGGTGAAATTGAGCCTAGCCACCATTTTCCTCCCTTGTGAAACCGCGTCCAGCAGCTCCTCATGCTGCTGTGACTGGGCTGAAGAGCCACCCACATCACCGCCTCCCACATTCAGGACATCCAGCTCCTCGGAACTGGATCCTCTCTGCGCGGGCTCCACATCCCAGGCGGAAGATGCCGCAGACTCAGCGCGGCAGCTTCGGAGCGAGCTCACGAGGAGACGCTCACATTGTTCGCGGTCAACCTCGAGGGCTGACAGAGTGAGCTCTAAACCCAAAAAAGCTAACCCAAACACGTGTGTGTTGCTGGTGGGGATAATGCGCGGGCAGGGAGGAATGCACTGCCAGAACCGCTTCACACTCGTCATTTTCACAGAGACCTTGCTGAAGATCAGAATACTGACGACAACAGAGAAGCCGGCTCCCTTTGTAACCTCCCTTCCGCCAGCGTGCGTCACATTTTCACGTTAAATCCAATCAAGATTTGTCTAAGTTGATACAGAGATTCAGATGTGGTCACGCTGAGGGCGTTCCCTATAGCGTCAGCTGACGCAGCGTTGAAGTTCCCTCAAAAGGGAACTAATGTCATGATTTTTCAATAACCATGTCATTGAACACTATATGAGTTATACCCACCTTGGTATAACCATAACAGCATCAGGGAGTTTCAACATGGCAGTAAATGCACTAAAATGGTAGTGAAGTATGGGGTCCACTCAATCATCATAACAGAATATTTACATGCAGAATTCTGCAGATACATTTTACACATACATAGAAAAACACCAACAATTGCACGTAGAGCCGAATTAGGCAGATACCCGCTGCTAATTAACATTCAAAAGAAGGCATGTGTTACCGGCACCAGACCTAGGGAAATCTGGACCAGCAGCAAGGGTTACACAGGCTAGGGAGCACTGTGTAGCCATGAAAATAAAACTGTGGATCGATAGAGAGAGGACCAAAGTTAGCGTCTTGCTCAGGCCAGTGCTCGTTTATTTCTGAGCTGCGCATGAGCTGAAGCTGTAGCTACGGTCTCCCTAGTGGATCCACAGTGGCACCAGAGCACCATCTACTGACCGAAAGGTGTATTACCTTGGTGTAAAGGCTGCATAAAAAATCTTAGGACAGTTCAATGATTAACAAAAAAATACGGGGGGTGTTTGTTTAAATAAAACTAAACCGGTAGCATTTCCAACCTACTACACTTGCAAATCTTTTAATCACCTTAAATCCAGCCCCTTAGACACCCTCCATTCCAAAGCCCTCCAAACCCAAGAGCTCAGCCCAGAAAAGAGTCAGTTGGAGCTGAGACTAACTGCCCCCTCTCAGGCACACTCTGACCCATCTCACAACAACAATGCTTTCCAAACACCAATCAGAGTAAACCAATATAAAGCAATGTAAAGAAACCTATTTGGAAAACTGGAAAGAAGAAACTAAATGCTCAAGTAGATCAGAATGTTATTTGACCCTAAAAAGAGATTATGAATTGGCAGATTGTCTCTCTACAGTCAGAGATAGAAAGCAGACACAGATCCTAACCAAGTATAGGCTCAGTGACCACAAACTGGCAATTGAAAAAGGAAGACACAAAAAATCACGGCAACCAAAAGAAAACAGAATATGTGATCACTGTTTTGACAGGTGATGTTGAGACAGAGATACCCTTCCTCCTACAATGTACAACATTCAGTGAAATAAGGAGTGTTTACTTTAAACAAGTTCAGCTCCGTAATCTCAGATGTGAAAGAGCTACATGAGCTCTCAAAATCAAACATACTCCTAGGAGAAGGAGACAGGGCATATCTTGCTGCCCAATATATATCGACATGCCACAACTTGAGGGAAAATGAATGACCTACAAACACACAGACACACACACATAAATTAAAAAAAGTTCCAATGTTAAGTTTTTACTATTTGTATTTGTATTTTAACTGCAAGTCTACAATTTATTTTATTATTATTATGCTATCTTACTCATCCGTATATATTTTAATATCACACACACATTCAAAAACGCTGTTGCTGTGTTTAGTTTTCATTATTTGTATTTTAACTGCGAATATACCAATTTTTTCAATTATTATTATTATCCTACCCTACTTATCTGTATATATTTTCACAAAACAGTTGTTCTTTTTATTTATGTTTTTATTTTGCATGTGTTTTGCAATTTTAAAATCTGTTCGCGAGAACACCATTGGAACACCAAAGTATGGGGAATTATTAAAAAGATGAGGGGAATTATACAGGAAAGATCCTGTTATTGTTCCTATCAAAAGCCTGAACCTTACCAGTCCAGATATGTATAGGTCTATAGCCTTGACATCACATATAACACCATGGAAAGGATGATTACAGAAAGATTAGCATACTATACAGAAAAAGTCAAAGTCAAGTCAACAATGCTGTCAACACTTCAGGTGATGAGGTATATGTAAAATGTACATATATGGGTCGAAAAACCCTGATAATGGTAGTAAAACAAGTTGTGCATTTTATATTCAGAGTTGAAAGTTAAATCTAACAAAGCGAGCAAATGACCGTATTGAGTTGAAATTATGGCAATGTTAATTTGCTCTATCGTGGGTAGAGGAAATCAAACCCCTGTGAATTCTAATATGCCCAGATTCAATTTTATTTATATAGCCCAATATCACAAATCACAATTTTACCTCAAAGGGCTTTACAATCTGTATAACATACGACACTGACTGTCCTTAGACCCTCGATTCGATTAAGGAAAAACTACCCCAAAACAAACCTTTTAACACAGAAATAAATGATATGCAATAGATGTCATTTGTACAGAATAATTCACATCAGCAAACTCATAGTACATAAAATTATATATATATATATCTATATATATAGAGAGAAAGCGGGAATTATTACATTGGAAATTGATGAACATTTTTGGGTGCCAGCTCATGTAGCTTCAAGGGAATGAAATAGTAGATCAGCATGCCAAAAATGGATTCAACTGCAAATGCAGTTGCCAATACCAGTAACTAAGGCAGAAACCAACACTTTTATTTGGAACTAAATTTAGACGCAATGGCATGTACTTCATTGAACACAAATATACACATTGTAAAGTCCCCAAACCTTGGAGTGGCACGTACCTCATTGAACACAAACATACAAATTTAAAGTCCCCAAACCTTGCATCATTTTTAGCAATTAAGTACACACACAGACTGAGGCAACAAACCGGGGACAGACATGCACACACAGGGGAAAAACACAAGACACACATGGGCTGGGACAACAGCAGGATCACAACATTAAAATGTTATTTTCACCTTTTTTACTCAGGGCTATGTGCACTTTATTTGAATTTAAAGCTTTTATTCCAATCAGTTTTTTGATGCACCCATGGACTTTTACTGTCTAGATGTTTTTTATCTGGACGTTTTGCTGTTTTTGTGCTCTTATCCCAAAGAAACAATGTTTCATTTCAGCTGCCATTTATGGTTGAATGGACAGTTAAATTAAACTTTAAACGTGAAAGGAAAAAAAGGGGAGAAGTAATTTTATTCAATTTTTTTTATCATGTGTACACTACAGTATGTGTGTACATTGTTTGCTAGTTGTGCCATCTGGAATGAAGTGAACTGAACTGAAATAAAAGACTTCAAAGTGTACAGTGGTTATCTGTCTGTTTCTTACAGACAGGAGGCAGCATGTGAGGCTGGGGAAACATGTCTTTGACTCCCAGACCCTCATCACCAAATCACCCCAAGGCTGTGTTCTTTCCCCTCTGCTCTTCTCCCTGTACACCAGCAGCTGCACCTCCAGTCACCAGTCCATCAAGGTTTTCGAATGACACCACTCTCATTGGGCTAATCTCTGATGGGGATGAGGCTACCTACAAGTAGGAGATTTACCACCTGCAGACTTGGTGCAGCCACAACAACCTGAAGCTCAATGCTCTTAAGACAATGGAGATGGTTGTGGACTACAGGAAGAATCCAGCCCCACCCACCCCCATCACCCTGGGTGACTCCCCGTTCGACACTGTGAACACCGCTTCCTGGGCACCATCATCACCCAGGACCTCAAGTGGGAGCTAAACATCAGCTCCCTCAGCAAGAATGCCCAGCAGAGGATATACTTCTTGCGGCAGCTGAAGAAATTCAACCTGCCACAGACAATGATGGTCCACTTCTACAACGCCATCATCGGGTCCATCCTCACCATCTGGTACGCTACTGCCAATGATAAGGGCAGACTGCAGCGTATCATTCACTCTGCTGAGATGGTGATTGGCTGCAATCCACCTTCCCTTCAGGACCTGTACGCCTCCAGGGCCCTGAGGCGAGCAGGAAAGATTGTGGCTGACCCCTCCCACCCTGGACACAAACTGTTTCAGACACTCCCCTCCTGCAGGAGGCTGCGGCCACACACCACAGAAACTGTTTCTTTCTGCCTCATCAACAAGGCTGACACTGACTCATTATACCCCTCCCCCCTTTTAGTACAGTAATACAATTCTGCACATTAGTTGTAAATATGTTGCACATTGCACATACTGTAATTTAAATGTCCTCACATTGTACATGTTCTATTAGGGTTTTTTATATTTTGTGTTTAATTACCTTATTTTAATAGTTTATATAGACTCTTGACCTGCAGTAGACCTGCAGCTTTATGTTTCTTTACACTTCTTTATATTTCTACTATGTTTATTGGTTCACACCAAAAATACCAATGAATATTCCTGGTATGTGTGGCAATAAAGCTGATTCTGATTAAAATCAACTATGTAGCAGTACCACCATCTGCTGGTGATATATGTTTAAGGCATGTAAAAGTAGGCTCTATTAATTTTAAATCTTTCATTTTCTTTATTAATATTTAACAGTTTTGACCACAGTTAATTTATGATGGAGAGAGAACCTAAAAAATATATATACAATAATGAAAATAGACAGTAGGTTTGTTTGAGATGAACTGCGCCTCACTAGGAAAGTGGACGAGATCAGGCGGCAGCAGCAGGGGGCGTTGACAAAAAGCTGCAGTCAAGTCGGAAAATCAGCAGCCTTCAAAGATTATTACGAAATACTTACATCCTGTTAGACCCATCTGTAGGCTACCTGCAGTTTGCACGTAAAATTAGCCTAGGGCTGAAGGAATCGCATATATTTGTTCTTGATCACTGATGAAGTTGAAGCAGAAGAGATCCCTCTACTTTTCCATGAAGATGGACAATAAACACTAATATAATAATAATTAATCTAAATTTCACAGTGATTTTACTTGTTTCATAACCTTTTATTTGTTTAATGATGCCACTGTTTTAACCAAGGAGAGAATCAGAGAAAGATTGGGCAGATTTTAGCCCTTGGAAGTCATATTTATTGAATAATTATTGCCTACATAGAAAATGTAACTTAAAAGTAATTAAAAAAAAATATGACCCTAAATTTAAGAAATTGAACTACTTACACAGTTCAAACATTCTCACAGCTACATACAAGAGAGCGCACACAGATGACAGCCCATTGACATAGGACAGCTGATTAACAGATGGCAGAAGCCACAGTTACAGATGACAGCGCAATTACAAATAAAGGGATTCAATGTTATGCAAAAGCATCATTTGAATTCCTGTAAAATCCTCTTCTTCCTTTTAGCTGTTTTATATTGCTCCAACAGTTTTACATTTCATAACTTTTATCAATCCTGCCAACACTGTTATTGTGGTGCTAGAGCAGCTACAGTTCATGTCATACAGTTTGATATACAAAGACATGTCTACTGGTGACCATGTCAAATAGATAGTAGTAGGCCTAATAGGAACTGTTTAAATGAACTGAATAATTACAAATAAAACTAACAACACCAAAAGGACATAACTTAAAATAACTGACAAAGAAATGCATATGTAATTTTACTGCCGTGAATATAATATTGCATGTAATGATCTAACTTAAGTTACAACTACATACATTACAAAGTAACAACAGAAGAGCTCTATAGGTTGACCTCCTTCTCTGGCGAGCTCGTCGAACGTAAAGTAATGTCGCCTGCGACGGATGAATGAGCAAGAGGGTCAAAGTTCAAGGCGCAATGTTATGACGACGTAGTATGCGTACTGCATGCAAACGTGCGTACGTACTTTGTCATGGCAGTATGCGATTTGGAACGCAGGGACAGTCTATGGTGGAGAGCAGCTGTAGCGCCTGGGTCTAAGATATCGATTTCGTGAGGTTATCGCCCACGTGTGCATGACGTTAGAGCAGCGTTGTACGGCGATCGCTGGCTAATCTCAAACGAGAGTAATATCTAGGCCTAATTTAAATTTGACAGCGAGCATCACTGCCAGGCTGAATAAACTCGTGGTGTATTGTTATGGACCAATAGCAAGCGACCCAGGAATCTAGCAGCTCTGGAACGGAAGCACATATTCTGCATCTATAAACATCTATGAGCAGCCATGATAAGATGCTACTGAGCCGTGAGAATATAGCCTCAACTCTGGTTCACAATACAGAATCAGACTCATCTCGCATAGCCTAAGTTAAGTTAAAGTTCTAGGCGACCGTACAGAATACAGTACACAACAATGGGTTGACAGAGCGACTGCCTGGAATAAATGGACTTCACTCCAAAGGGTGAGTAGCCTGCTGCCGATATCAATTCATAAAACCACAGGATTCTGACAGTTTCATTTAGAGTGCATCCAGATATAATTTATTTATTAGTAGCCTAAATATGAAACAGCAGCGATGGAGAGTGTAAGAGACGAGTTAAAGTCAGTTGTAAGGGTTGATGTCCCAGTAGACAAACGACGTAGGTGATGCGGAGGAAATAATGAGACACACTGGAGATCCGCGTCCCTAATGATCGTCATTGGAATAGTGCGATGATCCGCTCAAAAAACAAAAATATATCATACATATTCACCTATCTATATATTTGGGATGATTTAAAGGCGCAGTTCAATGAATTTGAGTTTGAATATGACTACTACTTCAAAATTATTCAAAGATGGAGCAGAAGCCAGGGTCGGATTAACTTGCTAGGGCCCCTGAGCAAAAATGAACAAACTCTGTTGCTCTTATTAAGTATGTTATCAGGCACAGAGCACAAAGCAAACTGCACAAAGCAGACTACATATGGCAGCTTCAGTAGGCTTATGTAGCTGTACTGAAATACTACCTGGCTCCAGGTTTGCTGTGTGGTATTTAGTTTGTGGAAAATTGATTGAACATACGTTTATTTAGAAGAATTCATCATGTGGCAACATTTTCCGGGGGCCCTGGGGCAGTGTATTCATTTCCCACATCCCTACCAACCAACCCAACTCCTACCATCCCAACAAAAGTCCTTAAAGGGTCAGTTCACTTAAATTACAAAAAAACAAAAACAAACACATTTTCTCTCTTTCCTCCAGTGGTATCTCTTCATGCAGATAGTTTTTCTTTTATTAGTCCAGGTTTCGAGATGTCTGTCTTTGAAACTACCTCCATTCCAATACAATAGAGTCAAATGGAATTTAGGATTTATGTTTTGGTTTTTAAAATGTTTTTTTTTATGTAAAGCACTGTGTTACTTTTTTTAAAGGTGCTATATAAATACTATTATTATAATTATTATTATTATTATTATTATGATGTTTGAGGCTTTGTAGAAAAGTCAAAAATGTATTTGATGTAAGAGATGCATTTCTAGCAATAATATCAGTGGAGATAACTGATTTTATTATTGTTAAATATAGTAACAGAAGAGAAACTGTTTGGGACAAGTTTAATCAGTTATATAGAATCTGCAGCAATGGAACTGTCAATGTCAGCGTACAATATGCCACATACTGAAGAGGCTCCTGTTTTATATTGTTGATTAAAGATGAAACTGTACAAAACTGGCTTATCTAAAGCTAATTGTATTTGAAATCTTTACTTTTTTGTGTGTACACTCCATGTGCATAAGAGAGCATTTGTAATGGTTTTACAGCTTAACACTGGAAACAGACACAAATTAATTTACTGATTTATTTGACTTTACCATTTTACATTTTTTTTCTTATGCTCACTTGTATTTTTTTTTTCTTTTTTGCCATTTTGTGTTTCCACATAATTCACTTTTCACTCTCATTTAAGAAGCAAATGGGAACATGGTGCCTTTAATCATAAAATCATACTTAGCAGTTTGTGTTTTACCATTCAGTGCAATGTATGGTAATAAAGTATCATTTTATATCAGCAGCGCTGTATATTTACTGTATATATTTATCCTTTTACACATGCCAGTAGTAATTGTCCAGAACTGTCTGTAAAGTGGAAGTGTGAGTGCAATAAAATATGAACAGTGAAACTCATCTGGTCATTTGTCATTTTTGATTTTTTCATACTGACTATCTCTTTGTTTTTGTCTTTTTTCATGATATGATTTATAAGCTCTTACAGGCTTATAGTCTTTTTGTCACTTTTACCACTTGTATGTTCTGTGTTTTGATATTTCTTCTGTTTACAAAGAAATTAATTGTGTGTACTGGCTTTAGGGGGGTAACAAACTAGTGGTAGTTGAGGGGTTAATTACTGACATCCATCACACATTTTGTTTGAGAATTAAGTGTTAAAATCAGGTTATGGTCAAATACTTCCCACTGTTATTTAGACACAACATTGCTTCATTGACTATGAGAAACAAAATTGAATACTGAATAACAATATCTTAAGTATGCAGCATACAAATATTTACCCACAAAAAGCAAGGACATGTCTTTAAGGCATGCATCAACACAACATTTAGATGGCAATTTTTTAATAAAAGAAAATAGCTCAACACATTTATTCCCTGTGTTCTGCTGCGACCAAGTTCTGTCAAGCATGCTTACATTTGCTGTTTAGGGGTTGATCCATTTATATATCCCACAGCAGACATTTTGACTTACCATAGCAGAAAAAGAAGAGGTGGAACTGAAAACATTAATGCTGGCTCTGGATCTTTTAGATGTGTCAGTAAAGGTAGAAACACTCAGAATTCAGAGAGGCCACCAGGGGCTGCAGCGACATCAGTGGGAAAGGTGCTGTTGGCTGGAAACTGCACTTGAACTTCAGGAAACAAGTTTTGGAACATCAGAACAATTGCTTCAATTTAGCTAAAAGTAAAACTAGTCCAGAGGGATTTAGTGAAACTGGGACTCCAAGGGAAACGAAAGTCATCAAATTTCACATACACGTCAATAAATAAATCTTCCAAAAAGATTTTTTAAAATTGAGACCTACATAGCCCTTTAAGGCCACATTTAAACTGGGGTAAGAACAGCTGAGGAAGTGAAGACAGTTCACTTCCTTCAGTGGGAAGAGACGTGAGCAGTTTGACATATTTAAAATAAGGTGACATTACAAAGACCACAAGGTGAAAGTAGACATCATATGGTGAGGTTTTCCATTCCTCTGTGCATCAACTCCAAACAAACCCGAACCACCTCACCTTGAAGACTAAATTCTGCATGTAGCCTATTTAGCTTGAAATGTCACAGTGTTGCACAATCTTTCATTCTGTGTTGTGGATAGTTCTTCTGTTCTCCTTTTCACTTTTACTCTGACACTGTGATGCATATTGTTGCAGTAGGATCAGGAAAATGATACTTGACTCAATTATTTTTTAACACAGTTTTATTTTTTTATTTGCATATTTAAAGAAAATATAATTTTAGAGATTAATAAGAGACTAAAACATGGAGGTTTTTCACATATGTTTTGCTGTCAGAAAAATAATTTGAAAACTAGAGAAGTATTTTCTGAAGAAAATGTGTGTGATTTCTGTGCACATTGATGCAGGTTGGTGTTATTTTTCAAGACTTTATAATCATAGGAAAACTCCGTAATGTATTGGCTTAGTTATGGATGCAATGAGAGTGAATGGGTGCTTGAAAACACTTCTGCATTATACTTCAGAGCATTTCAGTACGTGTCATCATAATGAGCTTATTTGTAGTTGACCACTGTGTAATTTAGAAGATTTTGAGATGTGAATGGAGTTTGTACTGTATACAATAGATGAGATACAAATACAATATTGCAATCATTGTATTTAGGGTTGTTTTTATAACTTAATAACTAAAAGTATAACTGTTATCAAAAAGAAAAGTCTTAGCAGACATCTACAAAGACTTATGCACAATTTGACATATCAATTGTCTTGGTAGCATTTAAACTGTACAAGGTGTGTGGCTTTAAAAACTTTTTTTCAGGAATAGCTCATTAATTATGCAAATATATGCACTGAAAAATTAAAATGGCAGGAGACCACAACATTACACACACATTGATATATGAAAGTTAAAATGTAGCATTAATGGTTTTTGAGTTACAGGTAAGCGAAGCAAGCCACACAAGAATAAGAAGTATGCAAGACAAGATGAGTGTGATCCAACTGATGATGCGAATATATTAGTGAAATGCTAGTGAGGTGCCCGTGTGGTGTAAGAGCAGGTTTAAATGAAAATGGAGGCCACACAAACACATAAACACTTGTAGAGTGTGGACACTCGCATTTGTATTTCTGTATTTGTGAGGACACTCCCCAGAATTATACGCCCAATAATTGCCTAGCCCCTAACCTTAACCATTACATCTACATGCCTAACCCTAACCCTTAACACAAATCAGCTCTCCTGTTGTAGTTTTAGAGAATACATTTTACATTTACATGAAAAAAACACCTTTTGAAATTTAATTTCTGAATTTAATTGAATAAAAACACATTTTTAGGACAATCTATTACTAATCTAATTCTACCAATCAGCAAAAGTCCGCAGCTTCTGGGCTGGTCTGTGCGTTTTACTGACAGTATATTTTGAGTGTGAAACACACCAAAGCCAGCTGGCACTTCCTGAGTGGTAAACTCAATGTTCTGCTTATGACACATGACTGACTAACTGTCCCTGCTTACACTGCTCAGTGCTAACTCTCCAACATGTACAGACACATACACAGCCTACATGTCCTAAGCAGAGTTGTGAAAGTGTGGATGACAGAACATATAATCGCTAAAGCAGAAGACAAATTAATTGTGAGTTAGAATATGAAGACACATTATTAAATGGCAAAACAAAAAGCAACAAAATTTTAGAAATTCATGGACTTAATTATATCCATCATTTAAAGACAAAATAAGACAAAGTCAAAAAAAGTCAAGATTTTTTTGGTATAGCCTTGTCAGTCAACAATGGTTAATGAAGAAAATCTTGATCACACGAGGAAAAAAATAAAGAAACCTGCAGCAGCCAAAAATGCACAATTTCATCATTTCATCATTCATTGCATCATGTCACTGTCTTTGCTCAAGCAAACCGTCTCTGTAAGGAAACTAGTGGTGGAAATAAATGAATTTACTCAGGTACTCCACTCAAGTACAAATTTGAGGTGACTTGAATCTAACTTGAGTATTTCCATTCTTATGTTACTTCTACTCCAATTCATTTTAGAGGTAAATATTGTATTTTTTACTCCATTACATTTATCTGACAGCTACTGTATAGTTGCTAGTTGCTTTACAGATTCACATTTTTTATTCAAAACATATGAAACGCTTAAATGATGCATTGTATAAAATTCTTGCTACCCAACAGTATATAAAGTATTTAGCACCACCTTGACCAGCTGCTTATAAATGCTGCTTATTAACGCATCAGAAATAATAATAATAATGATCAGTAATATAAATCAAACAATGTATATAATATAACATTCTGAACAGGGCCACTCTGCAGTAATTAACGATGTTGCTTGTGTCATTGCAGTTGTCACATCATTTCCTGTGCACAGCAGACGTGCTGGTCAGTGTTCAGCTTAAAAAAAGGAAGTAAAAGAATTAAATTGTTAAGGAAGTCATTCAAATGAGGAAGCTTCGGTGCTCCACCACCTCACTGTGTGTCAGTACACAGACTCACTGTCAATTTGCTCCAGCTGGAAAACACGCTGGATCAACTGTGAGTGATTGACTGTTTTCATATGGTCACATTTTTTGTTTGTCAGGAGCGGGCTGAATTTAAGATGACCTTTTACCATGTTGTTCAGACTGCTGGTAGATGAAGGACTGAAGGAACCAAACTAGAGGAGGATCAACACTCAGGAACTACTTCACGTAAGTGCAGTATTAGTGTTTTCTTTTTTGCCTGGTTAAAATAAGACAGTTTGGACTTCACTACCACAACTCCTTGTTCCAAAACGTTCACCTTTTTTGTGCAATCCACAAAACAGAAAATCCTTTTCTTACTGGGTTTTTATGTTATTTCATCTCTCACTTTGCTGACTTATTTTTGATAAAACAAGAACAAAATCTGCCAATGTGGGTGAGATCATTCCACAGTGCAGTTGCCCTTGTTTCAGGAAATTAATTATTATCTTCAAATGAATAAAACAGATAACAACATAAAATCATTTCATCTGTTTCCAAGACAAATTCATTGCCTGTATTGTTCTTTTATTAATTTAGCACACTGATATACTGATATGATTTTCTTAGAAATACATTTTTTAGGATTCAGGAAAGGACTTGTTACATGATGGGTGCAGAAAAGCAGACACTTTTATTTTCATGAATAAAAGTAGAGTTTGTCCAGGTCTTTATTAGTGATGGAAAGTAATGGAGTACATTTACCAAAGAACTGTACGTAGGTCCAATTTTAGGAACTTTACTGTAGTGTTTCCATTTTCTGATACTTAATACGTTTTCTTCGCTACATTGCAAAGGTAAATATTGTACTTTTTACTCAACTACATTTTTTGAGAGCTGTAGATACTTTGCACATTAAAATTTAACATTGAAAAACACATGAGCAAGCTTATAAAATAACATGTATTGTTAAAGATTGAACCCAGGTTGTAACCCCTTACAAAAAAGCACTGTCAACTCTACCGTTGTCACATTTGAGATGTCAAGGAGTTGTTAGAAGTTCCACCAAGAGACATTATCCCTCTAAATTTATCAGATGGTTTCGTTTCATTAACAGTTTGATATGGAAAGGGATAAACGTATGAATTATTTCACAAAAAAATAAATATTTTGTGTGTGTGTGTGTGTGTGTGTCTAACATTCATATTTTCTTAAAGAAATCACAAAACCTGGATTCAGGTCAGGATTCATGTTGATATAACAATCTCACCACAAGGTCAATTTAGTAGCTAGACTAAAGCTTTTGATCATGTCACATCTTCCTCTGCAGATGGAGCTGCCAGGTGTTCATTACATTATGGATTTTCAAATTTGAATTTTTTAATAACTTTATTGGTAGAAACATCAAAGTGTTCTAACCTATGAATGTTTTTTTATGTCTGGCATTGATATATTATTGTTTAACATTAATAATAATGGTCTGTAAGCTGTGAATTGCTGCTCAGCAAAATTACCTTTTACCATAATTGCTGCCTGATTAGTAAGGACCACACGTTGTAGTATATTTGTTATTTCATCATTAAAAATACAGGTGAATGGTATTTTGTTTATATCAGGACCAGTGTAGAAAAACTTTCAAAAAATCAAATAAAACAGTAAAAATCTGAATAAGGGTGCATCAAAGCCCATAGTGTAATCTGACTATGTTAAATTGAGTGGCAGAGTAAAAAGATAAAACATATTGTGCTGCTCTTGACAATTAAGATATCTGATTAGAATCTGTGATGGCTTTACTTTAAAATAAAGTGAACAAAAATTAATAAATATCAATTCAGGAATCATTTTGCTCTGGTCTAGGACTTCAGAGTGTTTACTTACAAAACACCTCTTCTTCTGTATTATTTCTAACATACAGTTTTAAATACAGTTAAATACATCTCTTGAAGCAGGTCACAGTAAATGGACTGTACTTGTATGGTGCTTTTCTAGTCTTCCGACCTTCAAAGAACTTTACACTACATGTCACATTCACACACTGATGGCAGAGGCTACCATGCAAGGTGCCAACTGCTCATCAGAAAGAAACTGTAAGACTTGGAAGTTAAGTTAATTAATATATTTTAGGTCATTAACCGTTTAAACATTGTCAATATATTTTTAGTAAACTATTTACATTTTTGTGTTAAACTGTTATTTACATGTTTAAATCTTTACATTTGCATGTGTAAAACAGCTACAATATTATGCTGAATCTACTTCTGTGGTTTGCTCACATTTCTAGCTTCTGATTGGCTAATTCAGTCACATGATAGAGAGAGAACAAGGAAGTTTGTTTTGTTGTTGTGAGGCTGATGAAGTGGGAAGAATAGTAAAGTGCTGCTTGAGAAAGTTATCTGTCTCCATCCTGTTGTTCCTTATCATAAAGAGTGAACAATGACCTCACATCGATTGCCCACATTACAAAACTAATTATTCACACACATGCCTTAGGGACCTTGATCTGATGATCTGAGTGGCCTAGAGATGGAATAGGCATATAAAAGTTTGGCAATGTTTGAAAGGGCAGTTGGCGAAGAGGGCTCCCTTGTCCCTTTTTTTTACAGAAGGTAGCATATTTTTTGCACCTTGAACAGATTTTAGGGGCATTAGGGGTAACTCTGAAATACTGCAAAATTATTACATTATATTGTGAAATATACACTCAGTTTGTGGCACAAAGATTTTTTTTATTTAAAAAACTAAGAAGAGCAAAAAAAAGTTGCATTGAAGGGCACTTTTGCTCTAAACTTTGTTCATTTCTGATCAGACCTCTGTCATGCTCTCTTTCCCCCCATCTGCTGTCGAGAATATGGATAAATTGTTGAGAATTAATAAATGTTGAGCATTTCTATTGTAACCAGCACAGCTTTTCTAGCCTTTACAGCACTGGTTTAACTATCCACGAGTCAGTGAGTGAGGTGCACACACAGGGAGACAGCGCTCTTGAGGGAGAGCAGTGACGAGACTAATCAGAGAAATAATTTCACATGGCGTGCTCTAAAAAGAGAAAAGTATACAGCAAAAAGATAGCTTTTGATTGAGAATGAACAGAGTCTTACATCTTCAAGCTTCCCACAGGCAGTTCATAACCAGTACGCTATGTCTCATGTCTTGTTATCTGGAGGCTAGGAGGAGTGCATTCTGCGTTTGATACAGCAGGAGAAGAAATGCGTTGGCACTGGTTTCCATGGGATAACGGGGAGATTCAACGCTTTTTCTTCTTATTTGAGCACAGGTTCCTCCACAGCAGTCAGCAAGCGTGTAGCAGTTCAGACTGTGCAGCAATTCACACTACCCTTCTATGCTAATTCTTATTTTCTTTTCGGCTGCTCCCTTTCAGGGGTCGCCACAGCGAATCATGCGCCTCCATCTAACCCTGTCCTCTGCATCCTCTTCACTCACACCAATTAACTTCATGTCCTCTCTCACTACATCCATAAATCTCCTCTTTGGTCATCCTCTAGACCTCCTGCCTGGCAGCTCCAACCTCAGCATCCTTCTACCAATATATTCACAGTCTCTCCTCTGAACGTGTCCAAACCACCTCAATCTGGCCTCTCTGGCTTTATCTCCGAAACATCTAACATGAGCTGTCCCTCTGATGTACTCGTTCCTGATCCTGTCCATCCTCGTCACTCCCAAAGAGAACCTCAACATCTTAAGCTCTGCCACCTCCAGCTCTGCCTCTTGTCTTTTCTTCAGTGCCACTGTCTCTAAGCTGTACAGCATCGCTGGTCTCACCACCGTCTTGAACACCTTTCCTTTCATTCTTGCTGATACTCTTTTTTTTCACACAACACAGCTGACACTTTTCTCTACCCGTTCCAACCTGCTTGCACTCGCCTCTTCACCTCTTTTCCACAGTCTCCATTGCTCTGAACCGTTGACCCTAAGTCCTGCACCTTCTTCACCTCTGCTCCCTGTAACCTCACCGTTCCACCTGGGTCCCTCTCATTGACACACATGTATTCTGTCTTACTGCGGCTAAGCTTCATTCCTCTGTTTTCCAGAGCAGACCTCCATCTCTCTAGATTCTCCTTCAACTGCTCCCTGCTCTCACTACAAATCACAATGTCATCCGCAAACATCATAGTCCATGGAGATTCCTGTCTAACCTCATCTGTCAGCCTGTCCATCACCAGAGCAAACAAGAAGGGGCTCAGAGCCGATCCTTGATGCAGACCCACCTCCACCTTGAACTCCTCTGTCGCACCTACAGCACACCTCACCACGGTGTTTCAGCTCTCATACATGTCCTGCACCACTCTAACATACTTCTCTGCCGCTCCAGATGTCCTCATGCAATACCACAGCTCCTCTCTCGGCACCCTGTCATCTTCTATGCTAATTGAGCACTTGAAACTAAGATAAATTTAAAAGGCAATTCACAATACACAACTGATTAAAGCACAAGTGAAGTCACAAACCTGTAATAGAAACCTACTCAAAATAGAATCTATTCAGCCAATCCAAAGGTGGAGTCTAGGAATCCTGACCCTCCAGAAGTTCAGATACACCCTTCATGTTCTGTTAAAACACACCTTACTGTTGGTCAATTCTCTTGTTTGGAGTTACTGTACTTTTGAGTGCTAATTCTTTTCATGCGGTCTTAGAAAAACACAGATAACTCAACAAGTTAGTCAGGGTTGTGTTGAATTTGAACCCATGAACTCACGTTGGGAAACAACAATTTCAACAGCTCAGGTGGTTGACCTTGAAGGATATACAACTACAACTCAGTGTGTTGTATATTGAGTTGTAGTTATAAGATTAATACAGATCCCCTGAATATCTCAAATACCATCTTGTTGGGTGAAAGGGAACTCATGCCCTCACTTGCTGAGTTGTCTTTTAACATAAAATAAGTAACCACCCCAATTTTATAAGGAATGTCAAATGGTTTTGGGGAAACTTGGAAGTTTAAGCTAACCATTGTAGTTATAATTTGAATGTATTTTTTGTAATGATCAATTTTTTGGAGTGATTGTATTGATACCGTTGTTGGTCATATGATATCACCTAACCACAAAAACTAAAAATCAACCCTTTCCTTCAAGATTACACAAATTCTTCTAAATGTATATGAGTTGTAGATTGCTTGTTTAACAGTTGCTCATGCTAAATACACAGCCCTCAAATGTAATGACACTTTCTGCAGCTGCCAGTGAGAATTGGCGTTTGCGGTGTCACACAATTCTTTTGCTTCCAGGGTGTCACTGCAGCTGCAGTGGCAGATCTGTCCACACAAGGATTAGACAAATGACTCTTGAACAAGCTTTTTACATCTATACAAATGCTGCATCTGTGATGCAATGGCAGATGTCTGTGTTTGTGGGATATCCAGGCTTGATGCAAAGGTTCAACAGTGCCATCTTCTACCAGGCCCTACACCCTCTGGCTGGCTATATCTCCTTGGGGATGATGCCTATCCTTGCCTGGAAATACCAGTTGGCATCCTAACACCATACACCATACCCTCTGCAAGGCTGGGTCCTGGAAATATATAATTTGCATGTTGTTGAACAAGCTTTTGGAATGATGAAAACACATTTGCAAGCCACACTATCAGAGGCCCTGGAGGTCCATCCAACTTTCGCACCAGACATCATTGCTTGCTGTACTTCCTAAACAATTCAACTACACCTACACATCATCTGACTCATTGTTGTAATTTAATAATACTACTTCTCGAAATAGCAGCACCATTTGTTGGGGTTTATTGTGATTGAAGGGGCATCAAGTTGATGTTGGTACAATCAATTAGATTTGTCTATCAAGATTATCACAGATAATCATAAATATTGACTTTAATTACTGAAGACCCTGGGGCACCACCTTTAGATAAAGGAAATGATAGCCAATTAATTGATTGTGTCTCATAAAATACACTAAACTATCAATTAGCTTAGGTCAATTATCAAACAACATCTCTTAAATAACACTGAATGAAAGAACATGTACGATGTTCTGGAAGATATAGAGGACCTCCTGCCTGATGGTTTACCAGAACTAAAAGCAGAGAGAACATTGTACAAACACCACTCCAAATCAATGATAATGTTGCACCGTGTCGGCTGGATGTGGAATGGAATAAGCTGTTCCAGTAAAGGCAGCAGCTCCTGTCATTTGCACAAGCAATGTTTTAACGTAATTGTAACAGCATGTTAATATTCACATAGCACCTCTTTTGGTCAGTACATTTCGACAGCACTAATGTGCATCCTGCTATGGTAGTGTTAATACTTTTTTCACAGTATACAACTCAAGTTCTAATGTTACAACTTCTTGAGCCATTTTCCATTTCAACAAATTTCCTGAAATGCAGCATTGACTTCTCTTGACGGGGTGGAGTTATTACTTGTCAAAAAGTTTCAAATTGTCAAATTTATTGGAGATATCTTCAGTCATCATTCTGACAAGTCAAAATGAGTATATTTAAAAATAACTTCAGTATTGTTTTTTTCATGAAGACAGTGACTGCACATATCTTAAATTGTAATTCTAACTGAATATAATATTGTATAGTCAAGTGATATGATTTTATGTTAAACTAATTTGCCACAGTGGTCAAGCCTGAAACATTCTCTAGCATTTGTAAAGACTGCAGACATGCACGACTGCAGTGCAGAGGAGTTTGCCTGCACAGGTGTCTTGCTGTAGCAGTGTTGTGGTTACTCTGGTTACTGTAACAAGCATCTTACTGCTGATGTCAGTAAAAAGGGGTAGAAATATTTTTATGGCTCAAGGCCGTTTGTGTTGCTGGGTATTTTGTGCACTTGTCAGTTTTGCCCTGCTAGTATGGTATAACAGTGGTCAGATGTTGGTTAGTCTTTTGATTGTTTGGTCTGCCCATCAGTTGGGTCCACACCAAGATATCTCACCAACTACTGGCCACACTTGCCTTGAAATTTAGTATTGACATTCATTGTCCCCAGAGAATGAATCCTAATGTTTTGGTGACCTCTTGAACTTGTTAGCCGGTCTGTCAGTCCAACACTTTGCTTCAGACATAACTGTTTGTACAGACATCCATGGTCCCCAGAGGATTAATCCTGCTAACTACTAACACCTGGTCATTATCAGAGCCTAACACCATATAAAACAAATCATACCAACAAACATCAAGGCCAAACTTAGGAAACAGAACCACACAACATTTTGACAGCAGCAGCAAACAGTTTTATGGTGTCACACTTGGGCCACAATGCCTAACTCTACCTGTGCATGACCAGTACCTAGCTGAACTACTGTGGCTCGCATGCGTGTGTTGTCCACACAGACAGTTTTGCTGCAGCACTGCTGTGGCGCTGCTACTGCAGGCCCTATCTTTCAACACTGAGTTTGCCTTTGATAATGGCCATCAATAATAGAATGTTTCATTTTATTTCATTATAAATTAATTTTGATTCTTATTTTATTCTACTTTTATATTTTAGGATAATTGCACCCTGGTGGCTGACGTTTATGAGAGGACTTCCTTAACGGAGCTACGATCTAGAAGCCAACATGGCTGACAGAGTGCATACATTGCCTTTCTTCTATGGCAATATCACCAGGGAGGAGGCAGAAGACTACCTGCGGCAGGCAGGTGTGAGCAACGGCTTATATCTTCTACGGCAAAGCCGAAACTATCTCGGAGGCTTTGCACTGTCTGTGTTGTATTCAAACCGCTGCTACCACTACACCATTGAGAGAGAACCCAATGAAACATATGCTATTGCTGGTGGTAAGAGCCACAGGACGCCTGTGGATGTGATTGACTACCACTCCCAGGAGATGGATGGCCTTGTGTGTCTGCTAAAGAAGCCCTGCAACAGGCCCAAGAACATGCAGCCAAAGGTGGGGCCGTTTGAAGACCTGAAGGAAAAACTGATCCGGGAGTATGTAAAGCAGACCTGGAACCTCCAGGTTAGTTTCAACTAACTAAGAAATATCATTTGGAATATCTAGAATGGGAAGTCAGTAGAACAGGAATATCACTAGCAATACAGCCAAGTACTTATTAAAAAAAAAGGGATTTTGGGATTTTTTTGTTTTGTATTTACTGAGATTTTGAAATGCTAAAAATTGGTCAATCGGGGCAAGAAACATGAGCAGTTAGACAAGTTGCAAAACAAGCTGACAAAATTTAGTCAGGTTATCTAAAACACTTTACTTGGAGGTAACATTGAAGGTGATCAAACCTGAAATGTCACTGATAATCCCTCATGGCACAGAAAACAAGCTTACAACTACAGTAAGTACAGTAGTTCAAAGTTGAAGCAGGAAATCAGTCTGAGGGAATTTGGTTAATAGTTTTAATGTTGTGTTTCTTGGCCCATCTGACTTATTTTTAGAGATTCCACTGTGTTCACAGATCTCAGTAATTACTTTGGGGATACAATATTTATTACAATTATTTTATTATTACAGTAGATCAATGGCCAGAGCTATGAAAAAAATAAAACCGAAGTTATAATGAACTGTAGTTTTCCTAACAAGATTTTGTCAGGGTTTTGGGAGTATCTTCCCTCTGCTTCCTCATGTTTCCCAGTGTTTTTCCCTGCCTGGTGTTTCCTGTCTTGTTTTGTTTGTCTGGAGCCTTCCACGGAGCAGACCAGTCTCTCTCTCCTCCACACCTGCAATCACTCACCTGCGCCCCGCCTACCTGCACACCTGCAACTCATCCCGGTTCATCACCATCTCCTGCAGTATTTAAACACCGGTTCAACCACCCAGTCTTCGCCAGATCGTACTATCCCTACCGTGGTATTTACGTCGGGCTCTTCCCTCTACAACTTCCTATGAAGATTGTTCTAGTGTTTTGTCTCAGCAATTTATTGTTTCCCTCTGTCTCCACATCCAGAGATCCTCCCGTCTGCCTGTCTCGCTCCGTGGATCCTCCAACCACCTCTTGCCTGCCTGCCTCGTTCCTCCCCGCTCCTGCAACTCCTCCAGGAACTCTCAGCCTACCAGCCAACACCCTTCATCCCCTGGTTATGCGGACACGCTACCTCCACCTACCTGTCTATCTGGCTTCCAGCCGTTCCCGCTCTCACCGCTCTGGAAAAATAACAAATAAACCTTATTTGTTCCCCTACCGCCGACGTTGTGTCCTGCCTTGTATTCTGGGTTCAACCAAACAAACTACCTTAACCGTAACAGATTTCACAAAAGTTTGAAATAGGTGGTGAATGATTTATTGTCTTGTTTGACAAAAAATTCTTATCACACATTATTTTTTGTCAAAATGCTATTTCATAATAATGTATATGTATACATTGTGTATATACATGTATATTTACATGTGTATATGTATACATATGTGCTCAATTCCATCTTACACGCATACAACAAATGCTCCAAAAAAAGGAAGGATACATGGGGATACATCATGCACACATGAAACCATAGTTAGAACCAAGTGGCCTACTAACTAGCCACAGATCTGGCTTGACATGCATATTCTTCTTATTATAAGTTTGGGCTCATAGCTCATGTGTGTGTGCAGGGAGAAGCTCTGGAGCAGGCCATCATCAGCCAGAGGCCTCAGCTGGAGAAGCTCATTGCCACCACTGCACACGAAAAAATGCCCTGGTTCCATGGAGCAATAACACGAGAAGACTCTGAGCCCAGGCTTCAAAATGGCTCCCGTACAAATGGAAAATTCCTGTAAGTATCTTACAAATGTCTTTGTATAACTTTTGGCTGTGTTCATGGTAAATGGTGTAAAATGAATTGTAAGAAATGCATCCAAATCTGAGCAATTATTTCACTATTTGTGAGAATCTTGCAATTTTCTCCAGAGCTCACTTAATACTTAATATCCAGAACATGCTTAAAGAAGTGCAGTGATCATTTCCATCGGACACTGCGCAAAGGAGTTAAATATCACTCCCTGAGTGCACTATGTGGCGGTGGAGAATGTGCACTAATCATACACGGTGTGGCAGTTTATCAGGTGTAGATCACACAATATAACTCCTAATTAGCCTTAAATATCCTCAGACTTGTCCTACTAGACTTTTCTCAAACATGTGAAATTTGGAAAAGATCTGACAATGTGGAGCTGACAGTTACAAATTTTGCAACACTGTAGCACCGTTACTTATTTTGTAACACGGAATTCGCGGCATTGCCATGGCAACCTCAAGAGCTTAGTTAGCATCGAAACAGTCTTTAGATTAAACTGCCCAAACTTTGGATTAATTATCTAGGAGCAGTTCAACATAAAAAAACACTTAAATTCGTTAAACTTCGTCACATTTCCACGGTGAAGCTGTTTGAGGAAATCTAAAAAGCTTCACAATTTAGCATTGCAAAGGGGGCTGCTTTGTTGAAATTTTGTACAGGATGCTATCTTGCCACAGCGTAGTTCAAAAGCAGCTACTGTAACAAGTTCAATTAGTAAAACGTAATAGCAGTCAGTTTACACAAACGTATATATGACTGATCTGAGGCAATAAACATCTTAACCTATGCTTTCACACAATATACTCAACAGTATATTCAACAGCATATTCAAGTAATTAACACTCAAAGAGAGTTCAGCAAAAAAGCTTAACTTGTTAGATTTGTTTCATTATACTGTAATTCAACAAAATCTCCCAGGAATCAAACAAAACTTTGATTAAAAGTGAATAAAATAATGGTGAAACTGAAAAATGACCTCAAAGGCAAAAACTACACTAAAACTATGCAAGACATTCGATTACAAAATGTTACACTATTCTTTCACTGATCCGGATCATCATTTTTTGTATTCTTTTCAGTTTCACTGCTGAATCTTTCAGTTCAGTGGTCTCGATGAGCAAACTGTTGTATGAAACTGTAAAATTCAGCAGTAAAACTGAAAAAATGGACAGCAAAAATAAAAAAAATGAGAATTTTGTAATAAAATGTTGTATAGTTTTATTGTGTGTTTTGTGTGTGTGCTAATTTAATTTGGTTTTAAAAAAATCATTCACTTTCAATAAATGTTTTTCTTTGATTTTTTTTTTGATTTTTTGTTTAATTTGAAAAAAATCTATTCCCATAAGATGTTACGATCTTTTTGTTGAACTGTCTTTGATTTTCTTTGTTCACTATTGTTTGTTAAAATGACCAGTGGTGAAAGGAGCACTCAAATCCTTTACTTAAGTAAAAGCATTAATGCATTAATGAGTATCTTGCATTTTTCTGCTGAATATGTATAAGGTTGAGCTAATTGTAGCGACTTTATATACTGTTGGGTAGTTCAAGCTGCAGCAATGCATCATATTCTATAAGATCATCATATGTTTGTAGCATCACTGTCCTGTGAGAACCATGTATCTCTAAAAAGTCAACTTTTCATGAGATCAGAAAAATAGCCCTGTTTTCAGTTTTGTGACAATGCATTTTCAAGGGGGTTTCTAAATAGTTTATTTAGTTTAAGAAGTAGGACCCATAAAGGAACAATTCATGCTTCAGTTTATCACAAACATTTGCATTCAAAATCACCAAATTTGGAGATACATGGTTCCCTTTCAAAAGCTTCACTCGATGCTGCATGCAGTATGCATATGGGAACGTCTTTGCGTGACCGGCTGTGAAAAGTGTGTTTAAAAACGTCAATGAAATTGACTCAAGCGAAACTATAGCCTCGGCAGGTGACGTCACCGGCGCACCTGAAGCCCGGGGCTATAAGTAGATGAGCTCCAGCTGCCAGCCTTCAGGTCTTTTTGTTTTCAGACCGATTCTGTGTGGTGTGTGAACGGG
Source organism: Coreoperca whiteheadi (assembly GCA_011952105.1). NCBI lineage: Eukaryota > Metazoa > Chordata > Actinopteri > Centrarchiformes > Sinipercidae > Coreoperca > Coreoperca whiteheadi. The sequence goes on along the minus strand of CM022482.1, from coordinate 3,094,349 downwards.
AGCTGGAAGTCAAGTAAGGTGGCTTAGTCTTTCAACTGGCAGCAGGTAAGTAAACTCTAGCAGTTGGAAATGGGCCAGCAGTCGGAGCGTTGTGTGTGTCTCCGCGCCCGATGGCAGCCGCGGACACACGCACGTTTACTGCTTTGTGTGTGTGTGGAAGAGCACGCGTTCGCTGCATTTGGTGAGTGCCAGTAGTTTTTTCCCCGCGTGATCCCGAAGCGCTGTTGCCTCTTCGGTTCGCGCGTGGGATGTGTGGATTATGATCTCTTGGTCTGCGGACTTCTGATAATAAATCCGATGGGGCGCGTCACACACCTGCTTGCTCCGCCTTCCTTCCCGCACGTTACCTCCCCACCTCCGCCACCTTTGGTGTTTCGGGGTGGGGGGGCAGCGGTCTCTAGCGACATGTTGTATGTCCCGTGTCTGTTCCTGCTTCTAACCACAGGTCCAGAGTTATTTTATATCCTCTCAACAGGAAGTATTGTATCTATTACCACTACAAGACAGGGACTCTGGCAGCGTGGACACTTCTGCCAGGTGTCTCTGCATGGGTGTTATGTATGAAAATGGGTTCTCCGTGTTCAGCAACGGCTTGGTCTCCACCGTGCAGGTGAAGTTGGCGCATGTTCTGTCACTAGAGCTACAAA
>CM022482.1:2980748-3084282 GCA_011952105.1 Coreoperca whiteheadi | reverse complement strand
CCCATCATCTTCCCTTATGTTTAACCACCTAAACATTTCTAACATAATCATATATATATATACAACAATTTTGCCATCATGGCTGTATATGTTATAGTTTTGATGCTATAAATCTATTCTGTACTTACGACATCTATTGCATGTCTGTCCGTCCTGGGAGAGGGATCCCTCCTCTGTTGCTCTTCCTGAGGTTTCTATCGTTTTTTTCCCCCTGTTAAAAGGGGTTTTTTTGGGTAGTTTTTCCTTAATCGAATCGAGGGTCTAAGGACAGAGGGTGTCGTATGTTACAGATTGTGAAGCCCTTTGAGGCAAATGTGATTTGTGATACTGGGCTATATAAATAAAATTGAATTGAATTGAATTAAAACAACAAACTGTAATTTTGACATTTCTGTTTGTGTATATTTTCAACAAACGAGATACATGTCAATAAGTGATCTTTAGAGATGTTAGTAGGTTTATTTTTGAGCTTTGGATAGAGCTAGGCCAGCTGCAGTCTTTATGCTAAGCTAGGCCCCCTGCAGTCTTTATGCTAAGCTAGGCTAACCATGTTCTAATTCCATATCTGTACGTAACACAAAGATATGAAATTGATATCCATTTGAACATCTCACTCTCAGAAAGAATGAGAACTATTTACCACATTACTAGAAACAATACATGGACTTGGTCTCCTCATTTGTAGCTGCACCCTAGCTTGGTCCCCAGAGTACTCCTCAGAGTACCTTTCCTCTAGCTTCTGCCTCAGGGCAAACTTTTTCATGTAACCCTATTCCAAAATCTCTCTTAGAATAACAATGTCAATACATACAGTACGTACCATTATATATTGGTACTTACTGGGGGACAAGATGTGAAGTTATGGAATAAGGGGGTAACAATTCAGGATCTTACAAAAAACTTATAATGTCGTTATTTTTTTACTACTGGATACCTTTTTTATTATTACAGGGTATGTATGACCTACTGAGCAAAAACCTTAACATTTGGAAGAATACTGTTATTATTTAACTACTGGGTACGTATTATACCTATTCTACTATTACAGAGTAGAGTATGACCATAAAACTGAGAAAAAATCTGGGTGTTTCAGAGAAGATGAAGTGATGACTTTTGCATCACTTAATAAATCTGATGTGATTTTATTTCAGAATGACCTTATTACAAACAAACAGGAATAATAAATTGTTCCTTTATAATTTTGGAATAGCCTACTTAAAATCATTACGGGATTCATCAGTGCATTTGCTTCGGAACAAAAGTCGAAGGGACAGTGTATTGTAATGGATACTGTCAGCCTCAGTCTCAGCTGTTGTCCACCTCACAAGCAAACTTAATTCTGGATGCTTGTTTATAGCCTCGTGGCTGTGCCTGTCATTGGTGGACAGAATTCACCCACAGATGTCACTCACTTGGGTTTCAGTGTAACAATATGTCACAATTTTGAAGTCGTGAAAATGTTGAAAGTCTTCTCCCTGGCAATTGTGTTCGACCAGCATTACAGCTACTCAAGGTGCAAGCTCAGTTCTTTGCACAGCCTCCTTTCATCCCTGGAAATAAATACAAATATAGCAAGATAAAACACAAGGTATGAATCACAACGCATAGGTATATATGGTTAATATACTCTTGTGATAGCAAACTGTGCAGTTAATCTATCTTGTTCTTCCATGTTTTGAGGCAAGTCAATTGTAACAAACACTTGTCTAATTGTTCTCTGTAGTTACACAGTAAATTAGTTATATATGCGGTGGTAGTTCTCCCCTTGTTACATTTAGTTATAGGAAAAGAACAGGGTAAGGTATGGGCGCTGTAATCTAAAGCACTGCCAGTTTTCACGTAATTACAGGGTAATAAAGCACTGATAGTTAACTCACTCAAAGGGTTGATGAGTGGCAGGGCTGGGACTTGAACTCCAGTTTCCCGCATGAAGGAGCTGAGCTCTATGCTTGAGCATTCAAGCCAGATGGAGATTTTGAATATGTACCTAAACCAGACACTATGGTCATAATAACCACCACACTAATGCCTGGATTAGTAGGCCTGCGCACCTAAGGACAATGATGACTTAGCAGATAAAACATTTCACTGGATGATCATTAGTGTTTTTTTCAGTGCTTGTTAATGAATTCAAAATGGGTCAAATTTGACCCACGAACACAAAGGGTGTAAACCCTTTTCAGACATAATAGGAGGATTAAGTACCCAAAAATTATAAAGGTACAATGAAGTTTGCCTGTTTGTTGGGAATAAGGTAATTTTGAAAAAAAATCACATCAGATTTAATAAGTGATGCAGAAGTGTTCACTCCATCTTCCCTGAAACGTCCAGATTATTGCTCAGTAGGTCATACATAACCTGTAACAATAGAATAGGTACCCATCATATCCAAATTGCTACCCCCTTATTCCATAATTTCATACCTTGTTCCCCAGTTCCTACATGTATTGATATGTACTGTACAGGTACACCATTATTACAAAAGTAATTGGAGTAATTGTGATGTACATTGTGGGCTGTAATCTAAAGCATTACCAAAATGTTTGAAAGACTACACTTTTAGTCTTGTGTAGTTATTAATGCATGTATATAGTCCTGACCATTGCAATGAGTGTCTGATATGGGAACTTCTCTCTTTAACACAGCTGGTGGAGCACTACTCATACAAACCAGACGGCCTGCTGAGAGTGCTAACAGAGCCCTGTCAAAGACCTGATGGAGAAATTGGTAAATAATACACACAACTAATCAAAATGTGTCTACAGCAAGCCTGTGATTCAAAGTGAAATCCACTGCATATTAATTAATAACTAACAACTGAAAGTGTTGGAATATATTCAGATCTGATCCACATTTCTCACATGTTGTGTTCATAGGGCAGATAGGACGGCCACTGCTCCCACAGAACCATCCTGGAATAAGTTCTGCCCTTGTAAGTTCTGCGTGTTTGCATCAGTATAAACAGTATGTGTGGGTGTGTATGTGGTGTCATTAATGCATTTGCATGTTCTCATGGTCCTATGCCGATTTCCAAAAACAGGAAGTAAGGTCATCCACTCACATGTCTCATATGATTAGTAAAAGGAAATGAGGATGCTACCTGTCTACCTGCCAACACTGATTCATGTATTAGTCTTTATTTGTAGATATTTTCGTAATCAAAACTTTGTGTCTGAAATGGGTTAAATGATACATTTTGTTGTTATTGTATGTATTGTAACAATAAAATATTGACAATTATGGTGAATTAGAATTTCATAGTTAGATTGAAACATGTCCGTTCACCTTCTTGCCTTTGGGCGTCTAATATTTAAATCAAATTACGACAAAAAACTAACCAAAACAAAAAAATAATTTTCTCACTTCCTTCTACTGGTATCTATTCATGCAGATAGTTTCGGTTTTCTTTCTTGTTTCTTTCTTTTCTTCGTTTTTTTAGATATCTGTCTCTGAGATTACTAATGCAACCCCAACACCACGGACCTCGGCAGATGTCATACAATAATACAAAACTAATTTATGCACACAAATTAACAGAATATAACATTAAACAATATTTTTTAACATATAACATATAGATTTTAAAATATATTTAAGATAAAACAATGTTGTTCTACAGCCAACCAGGCTAAATGACATCTAATCAATGTCCAAAATTAAAACTAAACTGCATTTAATCCAAGCAGCTCATAGATTGTCCATAGGCTGATAGCTATCATTGTGTATTTTACAATGCATTTGAACACATAGTGGTACATATGGAGCTGATAGCAGCCAAAGTTTACCAGCATTACTAAAACAATGTCCATATAACATCACAACTGTATAAAACACAGTTGAGGGGAGGAATGGAATGAATGTGATAACCTATATTTATCAATAGGAGGTAGGGAATTCAGTAGTTGTATTTGGCAGTTGTATTTGAGTCAACATAACATAAGTTCCCACTGCTACAGTAACTTGACATTGAGTATAACAGCAGATTAACTAGATTATCAAAATATGGACAGTGATGGGATACTTGGATTAAATGCAGTTTTGTTTTGATTCTAGACTGAGATACGTGTATACTGGATTTTACCTTTCAAACAATGTTTTGTTATCTTTAACATCCCTTAAACATAAGTTAAAATATTAACACAAGTTAAATCAATAGCACCATGTTCTGTTTATTCGCACTCTTGAATTATTATTTAGGGCCTGAGCAGAAAAGTGTCAGGGCCAACGGCTTGTGGCACCAAAAGTGCAAGGAACCTATTTTTTTTGTAGAGATTATTATTATTATTATGGCCCAAGGAGCTCTTGCTACGAGGACCCTATTGTATTTGTAAGCATTATTATTATTGGGGTCTGGGCAGCAACTGCTGTGAGGATCATATTGTATTTGTAAGGATTATTAGGGCCCAAGCACTGAGAATTAAAATTCAATGGATTATTATTATTATTATTGTTAGGGCCTGAGCAGTGACCGCTGTTTGTTTTGCAAATGTTTGCGATTTTTTTGCAATTGTTTGATGTTGAACAGCTCCTACAGAATTAATCCGATCTACTTCAAATTTGGGAAGTGTAATCTAAAGACTGTTGCGATGCTAAGTTGCAAAACTAAGGCGGTTTTCTCAAAGGCGTTGTGGCAAAGTCTGCAGTCCAAAATTAGCAACAGTGCTTCCTTGTTTCAGAATTAGTAACTGTAAGAGTCTCGGGCTGAGGACATTAAAAGGGCTCTTGGAGCTTTACCCTAAACCCCACAGGAAATCAGCCATTTTTCATTTAATGTGCCATTTTTCATCATTTACAGGCTCACTACTTTAATGAAATCCTTCTACAGAATTAATTAGATTGATTTCAAATTTGGGAAGTTTAAGCTAAAGACTGTTGCAATGCTAAATTGCGAAGCTCTTGAGATTTCATCAAACAGCGTTGCCATTAGTATTTGTGCTACTTTGTTTAAAAAGTAGTAGCAGTGCTATCTTGTTCCAAAATGAGTAATAGTGCTACCTGAGCTCCACATTGTCAGATCTTTTCCAAATTTCGCATGTTTGAAAAGAGTCCCAGCCTGAGACATTTAAAGGCTAATTAGGGGTTATATTGTGTGATCTGAAATTGATATCTGGCAACATCATGTATTAGTGCATGTTCTCCACCACTACGTAGTGAACGCAGGAATTGATATTTAACTCCTTTGTGCATGGTCAATGGTTATGAAGATTCAGAGTGGTGTCACTCCTGCCGAGGCGCGGGTCAGTTCAACACTGCTTGCAGCTTTAATTAATGAATTATTGTTTAATAGCATAACAGAAATCAATAAATCATTAATTTGATAACAGGAATGAATAATTCGTGTGCACTAATTATCAATTTGATCCACCAGACTATTAGTTAAAGAGCATGAATTAAGTAATTTGAGAGAACAGATTAGTTATTTGTGTGCATGAATTAATAAATCGTTGGCTAAAAGTTTTTTTTGTTTCCAAGACACCTGCCGGGCTTAGTACATTACAATGGAGATGAATGGAATTTTTTGTGGTGGTCAATTAAAAATGACTATTGAATATACTGTAAATGAATATATAAAGTTCAGCATCAACATCTTTTTCTAGACCCTGATGCTTTCAGCTGTTTTCAGTGGAACTACTTTGTACCAAAGAAGTAGTCCATATGAAAAGAGTACCACAGGATCATTCATTGCCACTAAATTAGCATGGAGCCAGAAATCTCAAAGATGGATTTCTCAAAACCTGGGCAAATAATCTGTCTACCTGGATAGATACCACTTTAGGGAGGTCAGAAAATATGTTTTTTTCATAATTTGGGTGAACCAACCCTCTTTACTTTTACAGGCATACTGTACAGTAAAATGAACATGGAAATGTTGTATGCTATTAAACAAAGTGACTTTCAATTAACTGTAGTTTGCAGTTGAATGAGTCAGTAAGATGTCTCAGTGTATGCTCTTAGAGAACTTGACAGATCCTTCTTTGGAGCTAACCCTTCCCTTGAATCTGTTTCTACTGTAATGATCACATGCATGCCCATAACATTACCAGGTCACCTTCTGATAACCTCTCTGAAATTTTGGTTTCTAGCAAAATGCAGCAGGAATTATCTCCAAAATCTCCAAAAGTGTTCCCATACCTGGCCGAAAAAAGGTGCAATAACACAATTCCTGCCTCCTTATGAATCTATTGGTCACCCCACCCCACCCCCCATCCCCATCCCCATCCCCACCCCCTTAACTCTTCCCTGTGTGTGATTTTGCTTCAGTGTGGATAGCTACGTACTAACACATGTCAAATCCCAGATCAAACCAGATTGTTTCACAACTGGAGCTGACTGCACACACAAACTTAGTCAATTTACAGGTTGTGTGACATCAAAATAGTTGGCTTACTTGTGATTACAATCTAACACCATCCAGAGGATACTCACTGCAATTACATTCTGAACCAGCAGTAGCCAGCAGTCTTATGCCTTGTCCCATTCTGTAGCTCCCTCCTTCTCTGTGTGCATGTCAAGCTTTTATAATAGATCAACATGCCTTTCCTATTCCAAATGCTCCTCAGCATATCCTTTTGACCAAATTTAGAAGACACAACTAGTGCATCATGTATCCCAATATCCACTGTGCACTTGGTTTAGTTTAGTTTGATGGGAAAAAAAATATTTTATGGATTCTGTTATTTCTTAATGATTCACTAGGAAATTTCTTGGAATTAAATACTAATTATATGGAAAATGGAGACACATTTTTGAGACAGTATGCAGTATTCAAATACCCATTTGTTTGTTGAGTTTTTAGCCACACTAGAGATGTCAGTTTAAGGATGGCAATGTTGGTCTGTCTGCAGTCAGTCCACCACTTTGATCTAGACTGAAATATCTCAACAATTATTTGATGGATTGCTATGGAATTTGGTACATATATCCAAGGTGCCCAGAGGATCCTAATCAAAGAGTCAATTAGGGGAACAAGAGCATTATTGTCTCCTCTTATACTATTGACAGTGCATCACAGGATAACTGCCTAAATCCCATGTTTTAAAACATATCGGTGAGGATGAAAACTTATTGCACCAGTGTGGTTTAATACAGGTAACCTTGCGCACTGTAGGAAACGCTATTTATTTGTATTAGGTCAAATAGGCAGCATCATGATCACATACAGATCCACACTAGAGAGGATTACGTAAATTGGTAGTAATGGGGATTACTTAAGCAAGGAATCAAATTTTGCTAGTTATTAAATAAAAAAAGAAATGTCACTACTTACAAACAGACATCAGACACACAAAAGCAGCATGTGTCCAAGCTGTCTTCATCACTTTTTAGTGTCCTCTGGGAACAGTTTCCTCTTTCGTCTGTGTTACTTGCAGCATGTTTCTGTATTTGGTTGTGTTTTCTGTATTTGTGGCATGCTTTTGTATTTGCAGCGTGTTTTATAAATGCTGCGCATGCGTTGTCAAATTGATGAAGATGTTTTCATAATTCTCTGGTGTTTAATCTATCTATGTGTTTTCTTAAGTTTGCAGTGTGTTGAGCTCTCAGGGCCGCCGTCCTTTTTGTACCTTGTTCCTTTCTTTGTTTTTTGAGTTTAGCTTTCCAACTTTTATTAATACAATTGCTGAAACAATAGAATTATGTGTGTGGGACGTAATGAAGGCTGTGTTTCAAAGTTCAGTCCTTTTTCTCCACTTAAAAGTCATGGATGAATAAGTTATAAAGATGAGATAAACTTAACATCAAATTCTAATGTCTGGAATTATCCCTTTTTATTGAACCTAAACATTCCGAGGGACCATCTATCACTGTGATACAAGTTCCATATAAAGAGTGACACACTGCTATATAAGAAAACATTTTATCATTGCCTGAGTATTGAATTCATTCACTTATTACAGATTAAGTGCAACCTGTAAAAATATGCTTTATGTGTTTTCAGTCTATATGCTCTCTCAAACATAATCTTTTCTGACAAACTGATAATAGAGCAGAGGACCCGGACACAACACCCCAGAAATTCAAAATATTTATAGAACCAGGGTGCCCAATAGTCAAGAAGCCAGCAAAGGTAAGTTATTTAAAATATAATAATATTGTATTCAACAGAAATGTAAGTATACTGTTGTTCAGCTGCTATTGCTAACTTGCTAGTACATTAGTACTAGCTCCCCTGCACCCTCTTTTGAGTGTGTGCTATTACTTCGATTTCTGTAGAAATGTGCAGATATTCTCTTCCCCAAACAACCTTCCTTTAAAATGCAAAAAGCACAGGATGTGCAGTCGAAAAGGAACCTAAGGCAGATAGTCAGGATGAGGATGCAGGATCACTTTCACCCAACCTGGGGCAAAATCTAAGCAGGGTGATGACACTGACAGAGCCTGCATGTCCCCAATTCTCTTCAGAGAAGATATTGCCATCAGGAAAACCAACTTCAGAGTCAGAAGCTTGTCCGACGCTGACTCTAGAGGTTCAAATGGGGTGTCAACCAGACCCTCGAGAACTAAAGCTAAGTCCCATGAAGGAATCTTGGTTCTGACGGGCGGCCTCAACCGCCTGGCCCCGCGAATAAAGCGGACCAGCAGAGGATGCCTCCCCAGTGGCGCCCCATCCACCGGGGCATGGCAAGCCGAGAGAGCGGCCTCATAAACCCTGAGAGTGGAGGGGCAAGCGCCCATGAGCAACTTATTCTGCAGAAAATCCAGAACTGACGCAACCCAGCAGTCAACTGGATCCACCTAACGAGTTGTGCACCATCTGACAAAGACACCCCACTTACTGGCATACAGCTTCCTTGTAGTGGGAGCCCTAGCAGAATTGTTTCTATAACCGCAGGCGAAAGTCCAGTTCCTCAGCTGGTACCCTTCAGGGGCCAAACATGAAGATTCCACAGGTCGGGCCTGGGATGGAATATTGTGCCCACTGCCTGGGACAGGAGGTCCCTCCTCGCTGGAATCGCCCACGGCGAGCCGTTGAGAAGAGACACTATGTCTGAAAACCACACTCTGTTTGGCCAACAAGGCACTATCAATAAGAGGTCGGACCCTTGTTGGCGAACCCTGCCTAGCACTCCCAGGAGCAGAGCGACCAGAGGGAAGGCATGGAGTCGCCACTCGCCCATCCGTAACGTCTGTCTGGACACATTCACATGTAAACTGCTCTGAGTGACCGTCGCTTGTCTCCAGCCCAGAGGAACATCTGTCTTGCTATCTTGTTCAGATTGCGCAAGCGATGATTTATGTAAGAGACGGTGGCTGTGTTGTCACTCAACTTCAGTTGATTAGAAGGCTGACGACAACGGTGAAGCTGGCTCCCTTTATACCTCCGGTTCCGCCAGCATGCGTCACGTGTTGACGTTTAACCCAATCAAGATTGGTCTAAGTTGACACAGAGATTCAGAGGCAGTCACGCTGAAGGCGTTCCCCATAGCATCAGCTGACGCAGCGTCTCATTCCCTATTAGGGAACCATGGTTACATACGTAACCTTGTACATTTTGTTTATATGAAGTTAATATGAGGCTTCAGCAGTCTTAGACAAATCACATGGGTATCTCCCCAAGTAACAGTCTTTTTAATACAAATTTCCCTGGATAGTGTTTTCTTGCGGAGTTGCAGTGGATGGATATTAGTAAAAACAAGGAATATTGTAATGAAAACTCTGGAAGATACCTAATTGATTTGTCTAACTCAGACTGCTGAAGCTTCATATTAACTTCAGATAAACTTCATAAGATGTGGTTTGCAAATTGGCTTAGTCCAATGTAAGAACAGATTAAGATCTACAGAATGATCAACTTGAAATGTTTGAATGTATGTAGCAGTCACTGATTTATTCTCTGGTAATTTAGACAAAACCTCTAAATTGATTTATGCTTAGATTTAAATTTTGATTATTTAATTTATTCCTTTTTGTGCATTTACAGTGGTACATCTGTACAGGTATACACAAAATTGTATCTAACAATTTATTATTTGTGTTGCTTGCTTGTATGTTTGCATTAGATATACGACAGATTGTAACAAACTGCATGTTCCCATTTTTTAAATTCAATTTAATTTACTTATTTATTTTAATCACTTATTTTTGCTCCCCTCTCTCCGGTCATCCTTATAAAAATTAAGTGTACCATTTTATTTAAATACTTGACTTTATTTAACATGTGAACGCTCAAATAAAAATGGTTTTAAAATAGAAAGAGAGAAACTTTGACATGTATTTTTGCACAGCACAAGGACAATGGATTTTGCCCCCCATCACTTATATTGGAAGTGAATTGATCTCTCCTGTATGAACAGTAGGAATGATTACAGCAACCAAAATCTGTTTTAATGTTCATATTGGCACCTGCCTATTGTTTTAAGGCAGAAAATGTGAACCTATCGTTTAACCTGAGCAATAGCAGATCAGAGAAAACTCAGATAAATCATTCATTTAAGAGTCATATATGTTTTGGAAGGCACTGACAACCCATGTTGTCCTGCCAATAGGGGCACCAGATCAAAAAGTGTTTATATGGGTCGTTTTGGAAGGCAATGAGAAATGACTTGTTTTATCCTTCAGATTCAAGAACTTTAAAAAGAAAAGATTGACTGATATCTATGTCTCAACATATTGATATACTGTAGACAGACTGATGTGAAAATCACTCCATCTCTATTCCTCTAATGTGACATGGTAATTTCTCCACCAGAGGCCATGCCAATGGACACAGAGGTATATGAGAGTCCATACGCAGACCCAGATGAACTCAGGAGTTCCACAGTGGATCGCAGCCAGCTCTTCTTGGAGGATGGAGAACTGGGCTCTGGGAACTTTGGTACAGTCATGAAGGGCACCTACAAGATGAGGAAGTATGCTAAATCACATCACATCACTTCTCCACTTCAATCGCCGAGCATGTCATGATGCCATGATTATGGATTGTCAGACATCAGCAGACTTTACTATCCCGTTGATATTATTCTCCTAATCATTAATCATACCTATGTTATTTTGAGCTTGGGGATACATTTGGCAAAATACTAGCAAACTAATTCAAACAGCATAAAAGGGAAAACACCTACAATTGCAATAATTTAGGATGTAACAGGCACAATATCCCAATATAAAAAAGGTCTAAAATAAAAGATCCTAGTTCCAGAGATCCCAGGTTTTTCTGAGAAATATATCCCTTCCTAGACTGATAACCAATGATTTTGCTTAGAAATGCCCTTAATATCATAAGGAACTAAGAAAGCATTTACCTTAAAACCCAGAAATTTTCAAACAATTTTTGAATCTTCTCTCTCCATTTTCCCTAAAAACAGATTCAATTATCTCATTTCTAAACATACAGCTCATATCATACTTTATCAGAAGCAAACAAATAACCAACAGCTGCCAAGATACTTGTGTCATACCAGATTTGTTAAAGCAGAAATTCCTCAGAAAAACATGCGATGGCTATATAACCTAATACAGCTATCCAAAGACACCACTCAATAGCATCTCAAAATGCCATGCACCATAGCCTCATTAGATGCAGAAAGGTGTGTGACATACGAGGGCCATTTCTCTTTGCTGGGATTTAAACAAGGAAATAGATTAGGATGTCTATTATAACCCTTTTTATTCACTCTATTAATTGAACCGCTTGCAGATTCCATCAGACAAAACCAAAATGTATCTGTTATTACAAAACAATCATATTATCACAAAATGCAGATTATATACTACTGTACGTTATGTATCAATATCACTCCAAGTTATTTGACCAGTTGATGGAATAGTCAGACACCAGGCTACACCTAGTCCAAGACCCTACCTCTAACAAAAATCCATTGGGATGCTGAAGTCTACCCTCTGAGAAAGCAATTATAACCATTAAAGGATTGGTTCACATGTTTTCAAGTCAGCCTTAACAATAAACAATACTCACATGCTCAAATGTACACTGAAGAGGTTTTTGCTTGTTGTAATTATTCCTCCTGTTAATACTGGCCTTTAAGAGATCCCGCACTAACATGCTTTCAATGTACGGGATGGGGGATAAAATCCACAGTCCTCGTTTTGAAAATACATTCAAATGTTTATCTGAAGCTAATAGGAGGCTTCAGCAGTCTGAGTTAATCAAATCAAGTGGAGATCTTTCAGACTGTTTTTAGTATGAAATATCCTCTGTGTTTCCCAAGAAATTACAAAAACTGAAGCAAAATCTGTTTCAATATTCACCTGACTATGTTTTTAAGATGAACTTGATAAAATTGTGAAACTATCCTTAAGTACCCCATAAATCCATATTTCAGCTAATCTGAACTAACTTTCCAAACTCAATTTTATCCTACATCAGACAGCCAATGATGACATGGCTGACATAGAAAGATGAAAATAATTCTAATCTCAATTGGCCAAGTTTTACAAGATCTCTACAGCCTACTCTTTCCTAGACAACTCATGCACCTTTTCTGCTTGTAGCTCTAACCATTGTAAAGAAGACTGTACTATTAAACAGGAAATACAGAACAAAGATATTATTCATTGGCTAAGTCAATCCATACTACTCTATTGCGCCCCCTGTTTTTTCACCATGCTGTCTGTCTCCAACAAGAGATACAGCCAAAACAGAACACTACGTTGGAAAAGGCACGTTTTGTGTGCCTCTGCCATAGTGGTTCTGAATTCCATAGCCCGCTAATCACAATAATGCACAATCTATATGCTCAGTCTGCTTAAACAACTTTTATCTTACTTGGACATTCTGTATTTATTGATGAATAGACTGTATAAATAATTTGTGTACTTGTCTATCCTTATTCGACCCTAAACCCTGTGTTGTGTTAATGATTATATGTTGCTGATCCTTGTTTGTGTTGTCTATAAAATGTGGCTTACTGTGCTTGAGCCAAAATGTCTGGAAAGTGCATTTGTGGTGAGTGTCAATACAAACCAGCTGGTACAGTCATCCTAACACTAACCATCCCTATGTATTAGGACAGAGAAGCCAGTTGCAGTCAAAATCCTGAAGAATGATGATAACAACCCATCAGTACGTGAGGAAATGCTGCGAGAAGCCAGCGTCATGCAGCAGCTGGACAATCCATATATTGTCCGTATGATTGGTATCTGTGAGGCAGAAAGTCTCATGCTGGTCATGGAGCTGGCCGAGCTGGGACCGCTCAACAAGTTCCTGCAGAAAAACAAGTATGTACTCCAACTGGATCCTGATCATTCTCTGGAACGAGACATTCTGGCGACATTGCTTATATCACATTAATACTAGGGACATAATGATACAGACCTGTTTGGTTTGAAATATGATTTTTAAAGATACTTGGCTGTGGTAGTGCATTCTCGTTCCCAGTGGCAAAGGACTCGATTGCCTCTGCCAATGGGTTGACCATGTCCCCCTCACTTTTCAAATTTTCATTTTTGACCCCTGAATTGAACAAAGGCAGTACAGGCCAGTAATGCAAAGATGTACATAGCATTTTCAATAATTTTTATTGTTTTGTTATACTACCATTGTTATGAAAAGACGACAACCAATTTCTTCATAATTTGTTGACTTCTTTGTGTCCTCAAAAACTGTCCTACCCATAGATTTATGCATAGGCTGATCCTCCAAAATATTAAACTGAACTGAAACATTGCTAGTTTCTAATGATGGCTGTGGCGGTTTGACATTTAAAAAATGGCAGCAGTTCTGAGATAGATTCTGTTATGTCAATTTCTTTCTGTTCTGAGGCTGAGTACAGATTGCATGGCTCCTCCAATGTTTGTAATGTATTAATACTGCTGGAAGTACAGTCTTCAGTTGGTGTGAATGTGGGGGTCTTTCTTTTGTGGGGACCAGTGACTGACGACCTGTCCATGTCCAATGGAATCCTCCACAGGTGAACAGTAGAGTTAGCAGTGAGAAGAAATGCAGTAAGATTCCAAATTGGGAGTGAACAGCGGAAAATCACAGAAACTGATTTTAAAAAATGGAAATTTTCATCAAAGCTTTAGTTCAGTTTAACATGGTGACGGTGCAAACATTTTAAACTATAATTAAAAGCTATTCACACTTTATTGATAAACCAGGTTTCTTTCCAGTTTCAAAGCTGATCCTTGTGAAACTTTAAGGCGTCTCAAAGGATTGTTTACAATTAATCTGTTATTAAAATAATTACAATAACAGTTATTCTTATAGTGAAAATAATTGATCATCTACAGGCAAACAACCATAAAGAACATCACAGAGCTGGTCCACCAGGTGTCTATGGGGATGAAATATCTGGAGGAGCATAATTTCGTACACAGGGACCTTGCTGCCCGGAACGTGCTGCTGGTCACACAGCACTATGCCAAGATCAGTGACTTCGGCCTCTCCAAAGCTGTCGCTGAGGAGCAAAACTACTACAAGGTAACTCCTGACAGGGGCAAACAGTGTATTTGTTGTAGATCGAATACGGTGACCAAAACTGAAATCATCAAAGGAAGTTGTTCATAATCAGAACATGGAGCTCATCTATAACCTTGATGTTTTCCAATGTTCCCTCATGTTCTCTCATTCCTAAAATATGTTGAGATTTTGGCTACTGGCCTGCCTTTAAACAACAATTGTTGACAAGGGTTGAACAATAAATAGTGTCCCTCACATGGCTGATTTTTCAGTATGTCTCCAGTTTTTTGTAATCTTGGGGCAGGTCATACACTAAAAGTCTTGGTGGTCCACCACAATGCTTCCCTTTCATCTATGCATAAAAGTAAATACATGCATACAAAACATTCAAATTGCTGCAATATTAACAAGAGCCTATCTGCTTAATTTTGTATCTCAAATTGCCATAAACATATTGTAAACATTATTGCACAGCCCCATTATCTCCCAGCAGTTGGTCAAAGTCAGAAATGAAAAATATAAAGAATTGCACTTACTTGTCAACCAAAATAGAAACATCTCATGAGCATCAGAATAACTGTCAGAATCCCTTCAGCGCAATGAGATAGATTGCAATCTGAGGCTGCAAAATACCAAAATACCAAGAAATCACATCCACTGATGTTTTGTGTATGCCTCCTCCTTCAGGCCAAGGGTCATGGGAAATGGCCAGTGAAATGGTATGCTCCTGAGTGTATAAACTACTTTAAATTCTCAACCAAAAGTGATGTGTGGAGCTTTGGGGTGCTCATGTGGGAGGCCTACTCCTATGGCCAGAAGCCATACAAGGTATGACCAATCTCTAACCAGACATGACATTTTTAAAGTTGTGGTTCACTTATGTTGTTGTTGTATGACATTTTGTGCTATAGTGTAAAATGTCTGAAGTCTGAACTTCTGTCTGAAGTGTAATTTCAAGGTTATATAATGAGCAGTCTGATTAACTTTCTCAAGGATCTATATTGAAAGAAGATTCACTTCTTAAATGAAAGATTCCAGAAAAACTATTTTGTATCAACTCAAACATTTTACATTCCTTTCAGAGGTACTGAGAAATTTCTGCCTGGTGGTGTCACCTTTAATCTGAATGTATCACTGTTCACAGGGAATGAAAGGAAATGATGTCATGCAGATGATTGAAAGTGGAAATCGTATGGATGCCCCAGTGAACTGTCCACCAGAGATGTATGACCTCATGAGGACCTGCTGGACATATAAGTAAGTGACAAATCATCATATGGTAATGGTTGGATTAACAACAGATTGTTTTAGGAATAATAAGGTTGTAGTTAGTAGACATCATTTTTGATAACTACTTGTTGTTTTCATGTCTTACAGGGTAGATGAAAGACCTGGATTTACTGTTGTTGAGCCAAGACTACGAGAGTATTATTACGACATTGCACAGTGATTCTTCACATGGATTATGGGAGACTATGCAAGCTATTGGTGGATGAGAAAAACTGCATTTAATCATGTATGAATGACTTGAGATGGTTATGATTTATAAATTAGAAATGGTGTTGTAAAATATTGACTTCAACTGGAGGATTCATTATAACTTTTGAACATAGAGCATAATTATGCAAATTACATTTATTTTATTACTTTTCTGTTCCTTCCTGAATATAAGCAATATTAAATTTTAAATAAACGGATAGGCCTATAAGTCCAGCTTATTCTATGAACAAACATCATGTTACAGCTAACAAACTACACAAATGATTCATTTGGTAGATGTTTCATACTGTAAGTGCATTATATTTATTATAGCTGCACCATTGCAATGTCATTATTGTTAAACCAAAAATCCTTGAATCCTTGAATGAAGAACTGTTTAAGTGTATTGGAGAGTTAGGACTGGGTGGGTGTTTCTGTACTCACATCTATCACTGTGACTCATAACTAATGCTAAAACCTGTCAGTATTATACATGGATACAGTTGGTGTCCAGGAGATCCACTCAAATTTCAAACGTATTATATTACACATTTACATTTATCTCTGTAATAAATTAAATGAAAATCTATTGACATAAGTACAAAATTCTTAAAAAAAATTATCTTCTTCAAAAGTAATCTTCAAAAGTATTCAAAAAGTATTCAAAAATTCTATATTATCACTCTGGCCTCTAAGGAGAAAACACATACAAACCCAAAAGCACAAATATTGAGGATATATTAAAAAATTCAACAAATTGTAAAATATATAAAAAAGTGAAAACACAAACATTTCTATAAGAGAAATGCTTTTCTCTTAATGTTATTTGATATTAAATCGTGGGAGTACCCCTTTAACAACCATTCATATGACAGAACTTAAACTCCCTTTTATTGTTTTAAAGATCCCAAACACTGTTCTAGACAAAATGCAGCAGGATATAAGAATGTCATTTTATCCATGAAAGTCCTAGGTGAGCTGCCTCTTATTGCAAAATCACGGCTCTTAAAAAATATATTACTGAAAAACCAGTTTGCTAAGTCAGTGGTTCCCCCCATTTCTGATGTACCCCCACAGCCATATCAGATGGGCCTAAGTACCCCTTCATATCCCTTTAATAGATGGGATGGCCTATGGTATAGTTTTGGCCAAGTTTACATTTGTACTACTGCCATTTGGAGTGACGGGAACTGGAGTTTTCTGACATTTACAGTATCTTTACTCTTAGCTTTCAACTTAGAATTGACTCAGGTTGGTGGAAAACGGAGACATGTCTTCTGTCGACTACTATAGCTGGCAAGTTATTGTGACTTTAAAGATCAGCATCACACAAATATATAATCTTACTTGTGCTGATTTTTCTCCTGAACACAAAGACGTGGATATATATTATCAAATCATATTTCATATTTTTTTTAATTAGCTGAGCTTCACCCCTGTTTGGGAATCACTGGGCTAAGTAACCTGGACATTTTTCTTTTCTTTTCTTTTCTTTTTTTTACAGTTTTGTAGCTGAGACTGAGCTTAATGTGAATAACTCTTCATTGAGCTGTGAAATATTGAGAATAAAAAAGTGCTTGTCCAAATTTGTACGGGGAGGTAATTTGGATACAACACTATTAAGCTTATTTTGAGCAGTCAGATGTTTGTTTTTGATGAGTTGTGGTAAACTGCTATACCAGCAGGTGGCAGCAGAGTCAAAGTCACATTACACAGAAATCATTTTTAAAGAAACAGAGCTGGACTGCCTGATTGCTTTCAGCCAACAACAGTTCCATTAAGGCATTAATGGAAAAGCATATTAACTTTTAGATATATTGGTGTAATTTTTTCAAGTCACCATTTATAAAGGTTTATAAAGCTGTAAATTCACAGCTTTATTAAGAGTTAATAAATCATTCACTAATGCTATACAGACCAGATAAAAGATATAAATGAGAACAACTTTGGGGTAATGAGGTTGTGAAACATCTTTCTTGCTAGTGTTAATCATCCTTAACACACATAATTTTTTTGCTATTTAGTTCATCAGGTAGACCACTCCAATGGACCATTTGACCTCTGACCTGGAAATAAGCAGCAGTGTATCTGGAAAACAGATTTACAGCTGCGGACATGCTAAATTATTGGAAAACCCTTTATCATTACCATTTATAACTGCAGATGTGTTACTAACTTTTGCTGTTGCCTTATTAGAATTGAGAAAATGTATCAATGACTTCACTAACACATGTAACTGCAGAATTGACTCTATTAATTATGTCCGTCTTGCGCCGCTACAAGAATTTCACCTCTAGCGACACAATACGAATGCCCACAGTTAAAAAACTACCTACTTCCAAGCATCTACCCTGCTTCCTATGATTTGGCAACCGACCGAATAGCCCGTTTGCGTCAGTTACCAATACCAGCCACGCTCATTAACGGCAGCTCTCCTCTAATTAATCTGGGCTCTTGTTATGGTGCTAGGATTGGTTTTAGTGGCTCTGATGTGAGCTTCAATGAACTGTTAATTTCATTGGCTAGAGTAGCCTGTAAGAACCTCTTAAGATGTAATGCACACAACAACCTAACTTTTTACCACCATCAATGAACTCATCTATCAAATGTCCAGAATTTAGACTATAGTTTGATTATTTATTGCAATAAGCTTTAGCAAGGGCAGTAGTAAAACAGCTGAATTCAAATTTCAATCTTAAAAAAAAATCATTAAAATAAATCACACAGTAACTACACAGCTGAGTCTTACATTTCAATTGGTTATCTGTTTCTGAAAGATGGAGAGAAAGCAGAGTCTCTCTGGCCAGAGCGACCCCACTCTCCCTGTTGTCAGACCAAGTCTCTGATAAACAATTCACAGCTCTGCCCAAATCTACCAAAATGTTCTTAGTGTCTCACGTCCGTGATTCAGTGTGAGAAAAGGAACTTCAGTCCAAATTTGCGATTCTCTGTCACTAGAGTAAATGGTTAATCCTTTGCGTGCTCAAGTCCTTTGACAGTGACAAAGTTCTAGAAATCCATTTTTGTAGAGGTTACTGCTCACAATCTCCTTCTTATAACTCTTCAGATGAAAAGGCACAAGGAAATAACCCTGTTTCTCTCTCTGTCTCCCTAATATATATCACTCTATGTGACACACTCATGTTAAATACACTTTTGACATTTCATAGTACATGCACCAATTTCTGGCTTGTAGCCTGAGCACCATTGTTGAGACTTTTACCCCAAATGTCTCCTTATTTGGGCATGAGGAGGAACCATGAAGGTAATTTCCAACATTGTAACTCAACACTCACTAGGTCTTATCAGTGCTACATTCCTTTAACTGTGCATTAGTTTATTAGATATTTTTAATCTTCTCAGCTCTAGCAAATTAATTCATTATGTTACTCAAACATTGTAAGTATCATTACTTTTGATTAATGTTGGTTATCTTCACTTCTAGTTAACAGTGCAGCTTTCAATTTTAACATAACTCGTGTGTTATGCAATTCACATTAGGATTCTAGATGTAACTTACTCTTAATTACTCCCAGATTATGCAAAGCAGGGGTACAATGATCTCAACACATCTGACAATATACATATATAACAGGCGAGGCCTTTTCTGAGTGGAACCTGTCCTGTTAAACTGCTGGATGGTCTTGGCCACTGTGCTGCAGCTCAGTTTCAGGATCTTGGTAATCTTCTTATAGCCTACATGAAGAGCAACAATTCTTTTTTTCAGATCCTCAGAGAGTAATTTGCCATGAGGTATCATGTTGAACTTCCAGTGACCAGTATGAGAGAGTGAGAGCGATAATACCAAATTTAACACACCTGCTCACCACTCACACCTGAGACCTTGTAAAACTAACAAGTCACATGACACCAGGGAGAGAAAATGGCTAATTGGGCCCAATTTGGACATTTTCATTTAGGGGTATACTCACTTTATGGCCAGCGGTTTAAACATTAATGGCTGTGTGTTGAGTTATTTTGAGGGGAATACAAATATACCCTTTTATACAAGCTGTACACGTACTACTTTACATTGTAGCAAAGTGTCATTTCTTCAGTGTTGTTGCATGAAAAAATATAATAAAATATTTTCAAAAATGTGAGGGGTGTTACTTACTTGTGTGAGATACTGTACATCCTCTTCTTTTCCTTTCGGCTGCTCCCTTTCAGGGGTCGCCACAGTGAATCATGCGCCTCCATCTAACCCTGTCCTCTGCATCCTCTTCACTCACACCAATTAACTTCATGTCCTCTCTCACTACATCCATAAATCTCCTCTTTGGTCTTCCTCTGCCTGGCAGCTCCAACCTCAGCATCCTTCTACCAATATATTCACAGTCTCTCCTCTGAACATGTCCAACCCACCTCAATCTGGCCTTTCTGGCTTTATCTCCGAAACATCTAACATGAGCTGTCCCTCTGATGTACTCGTTCCTGATCCTGTCCATCCTCGTCACTCCCAAAGAGAACCTCAACATCTTAAGCTCTGCCTCTTGTCTTTTCTTCAGTGCCACTGTCTCTAAGCTGTACAACATCGCTGGTCTCACCACCGTCTTGAACACCTTTCCTTTCATTCTTGCTGATACTCTTTTATCACACAACACACCTGACACTTTTCTCCACCCGTTCCAACCTGCTTGCACTCGCCTCTTCACCTCTTTTCCACAGTCTCCATTGCTCTGAACCGTTGACCCTAAGTACTTAAAGTCCTGCACCTTCTTCACCTCTGCTCCCTGTAACCTCACAGTTCCACCTGGGTCCCTCTCATTGACACACATGTATTCTGTCTTACTGCGGCTAAGCTTCATTCCTCTGTTTTCCAGAGCAGACCTCCATCTCTCTAGATTCTCCTCCACCTGCTCCCTGCTATCCGCAAACATCATAGTCCATGGAGATTCCTGTCTAACCTCATCCGTCAGCCTGTCCATCACCAGAGCAAACAAGAAGGGGCTGAGAGCCGATCCTTGATGCAGACCCACCTCCACCTTGAACTCCTCTGTCGCACCTACAGCACACCTCACCACGGTCTTACAGCTCTCATACATGTCCTGCACCCCTCTAACATACTTCTCTGCCACTCCAGACTTCCTCATGCAATACCACAGCTCCTCTCTCGGCACCCTGTCATACGCTTTCTCTAAATCTACAAAGACACAATGCAACTCCTTATGACCTTCTCTGTACTTCTCCATCAGCATCCTCAAAGCAAACACTGCATCTGTTGTGCTCTTTCTAGGCATGAAACCATATTGCTGCTCACAAATGCTCACCTCTGCCCTTAGCCTAGCTTCCACTACTCTTTCCCACAACTTCATTGTATGACTCATCAGCTTTATTCCTCTGTAGTTGCCACAGCTCTGCACATCTCCCTTGTTCTTGAAAATTGGCACCAGTACACTTCTCCTCCATTCCTCGGGCATCCTCTCACTCTCCAAGATCTTGTTAAACAAACTAGTCAGAAACTCAACTGCCACCTCTCCTAGACACTTCCATACCTCCACAGGTATGTCATCAGGACCAACTGCCTTTCCACTCTTCATCCTCTTCAACGTCCTCCTCACTTCACTCTTGCTAATCTTTGCTACTTCCTGCTCCACACCAGTCACCTCTTCTACTCTTCGTTCCCTTCCATTTTCCTCATTCATCAACTCTTCAAAGTACTCCTTCCATCTTCCCATCACACTCCTGGCACCTGTCAATACATTTCCATGCTTATCTTTAATCACCCTAACCTGCTGCACATCCTTCCCATCTCTATCTCTTTGTCTGGCCAACCTGTACAAATCCACCTCTCCCTCTTTAGTGTCCAACCTAGCATACAAGTCCTCATATGCTCTTTGTTTGGCCTTTGCCACCTCTACCTTCACCTTACGCTGCATCTCCCTGTACTCCTGTCTACTCTCTTCAGTCCTCTCAGTGTCCCACTTCTTCTTTGCTAACCTCTTTCTCTGTATACACTCCTGAACTTCCTGGTTCCACCACCAAGTCTCCTTGTCCACTTTCCTCTTTCCAGATGACACACTGAGTACCCTCCTACCTGTCTCCCTGATCACATTAGCTGTAGTGGTCCAGTCATCTGGGAGCACTTCCTGACCACCCAGAGTCTGTCTCAGCTCCTCCCTGAAAACTACGCGACATTCTTCCTTTTTCAGCTTCCACCACTTTGTCCTCTGCTCTGCCTTTGTCCTCTTCATCTTCCTCACCACCAGTCATTTTACATAATAGCATCCTGTGTTGTCTGGCTACACTGTCCCCTACCACTACTTTACAGTCACTGGTCTCTTTCAGATTACAACGTCTACACAAGATGTAGTCCACCTGAGTGCTTCTCCCTCCGCTCTTATATGTCACCCTATGTTCCTGCCTCTTCTGGAAGAAAGTGTTCACTACAGCCATTTCCATCGTCTTTGCAAAGTCTACCACCATCTGTCCTTCTGCATTCCTGTCCTGAAGACCAAACCTGCCAATCACATTCTCATCACCTCTGTTCCCTTCACCTACATGCCCATTGAAATCTGCACCAACCACCACTCTCTCACCTCTGGGGATGCTCTGCATCACTTCATCTAACTCACTCCAGAATTTCTCCTTCTCTTCTAACTCACATCCTACCTGTGGGGCATAACCACTCACAACATTGAACATCACCCCTTCAATTTCCAGCTTCAGGCTCATAAACCTGTCTGACACTCTTTTCAACTCAAGAACATTCCTCACAAACTCCTCTTTCAGGATAACTCCTACTCTGCTTCTCTTCCTAGCCGACCCATGGTAGAACAACTTGAACCCTGCTCCTAAGCTTCTAGCCTTGCTACCTTTCCACCTGCTCTCCTGGACACACAGTATGTCCACCTTCCTTCTCTGCATCATGTCAATCAACTCTCTAGCCTTTCGTGTCATAGTCCCAACATTCAAAGTCCCCCTGCGGTTGCATTGTGTGAGATACTGTACATATACATGTATATACATTAATACTTAGACATACATATATACACATTGTACACACATACATACATACATACATGTGTACACACATATACATAAATATATATACATACATATACACATATATACATACATATCGTACCTCTCAGGTAGGTCATTCAGAGTATCCTGGAGAGAC
Source organism: Coreoperca whiteheadi (assembly GCA_011952105.1). Classification (NCBI taxonomy): domain Eukaryota; kingdom Metazoa; phylum Chordata; class Actinopteri; order Centrarchiformes; family Sinipercidae; genus Coreoperca; species Coreoperca whiteheadi. Next base: position 3,061,321 of record CM022482.1, on the reverse strand, counting down.
AAGGTCTCTGAGTCCCAACATTTCAATACAGGGGTGCCACAGGGCTGAGTGCTTGGACCGCTACTCTTCTCCACATACATAAAATCCCTCGGCTCGGTCATTCAGAAGCATGGCTTTTCCTATCACTGCTATCCGGATGACACACAACTCCACTTGTCATTTCAACCTGACAATTCAACTGTCTCTGCTCGCATCTCGGCACGCCTGAGTGACATCTGACTTTGGACGAAGGACCATCACCTAGACGTGAAACTCGAAAAAATGGAACTGCTTTGGCCCAACCCAAAGATTCACCACAACCTCTCCATTCAACTAGGCTTATCAACCGTTACACCGTCCAGCACAGCCAGAATCCTGGGGTTGGTAATTGATGATCAGCTAAACTTCAGAAGTCATGTCGCCAACACCATCTGATCCTGTAGATTCATCCTCTACAACATTAGGAAAATCTTGTCCAAACTGGACCATTGCAATGCACTACTGGCTGGACTCCCTGCTTGCACAAACAGACCTCTGCAGATGATCCAAAATGCGGCTGCAAGAGTGCAACTCCTCTCTTCATTAGGTTACACTGGCTCCCTGTTGTTGCCTGCATCAAATTCAAAGCGATGCACTTGGCCTACAAGACCACCACTGGTTCTGCACCATCATATCTTCACTCGCAAATACAGACCTATGTTCCTGCCAGATCCCTGGCAAACAACGTCTTGAGGTACAAGGAAAAAAAAATCACTCTCGCATTCCTTCTCTGTATCTGTTCCACATTGGTGGAATGATCTGCCTGTTCCAACAAGATCATCTGTAGCCACCTTTAAAAAATGCCTGAAAACGCATCTCTTCCGTAAACACCTAACTGACAATCACTATCTTCTACTTCCTTTTTATCTCTTTTCTTTAAAAAAACAAAACAAACAAAAAAAAACCTTCATATCCTTAGCTTTGTATACTATGCTGGGCTTTAACAAACTAGTTTATGGTGCACTTATGCATTTTGATTACCTTGTGTTGTTATAATTGCTTCTATTGTCTTCCTCATATGTAAGTCGCTTTGGAAAAAAGAGTCTGCTATATGACTAAATGTAAATGTACATATACACACACACGCACATATATATATATATATATATACACACACACACACTTATATATATCTGGGGTAATTAAATTGTTAGAATTGGATCAGGTTAGTAGAACAGCACAGGGACAAAATGCTATCCTATCACACAGTGTGCATACCTGCTCCTCTCCATCACCTCTTTCTTTTTATCTCTCAGTCTCCTCATTTTGTCCAATATTCCCTTCCCAAAGCTGAGCTTTTCATTTTCGTCTGTCTCAGTGAAGAAAGTAAACACAGGGTCAACTGTTATTTATATATAAATGTCACTGGCCTCTGCTAAGATAATCTTGCAATGAAAGTAAAAAATACATAAGGGTACCTCATTTTCACATGAATTTCAACCCTTTACACAAACTGAATTGAAAGAAAAGAATTTCAACTTTAGTTTAAAGTTTATCAGTCTATCATTGGATGTATGGAATTAACATTAGCTGGCTAGCTAGCTGGTTAATTCACTGGAGTGAAACGAACTAGCCGGCTATTCCATCCATTCATGATGGAATGCCACTGTTCAACATAGCGTGAACGCACAGGTGCTATTCGTCAGATGATGTCTGGGGATGAATGGTATTGAACTACAAGCAGTCCACTACTAAAATTCTCTAGTTACCTATATAATGCTTTCGATGGCCTGTCCGGTTTCCTCAAGTTGTTGACATAATCAAAGAACCACCATGTTGATTCAAGTTTTTGTAGTAAGGACAAGATCACTTCACCACCCATACACTTTGACAGTGATCAGATGAGCAAGTCGGTAATCTTGGCGTTTTACAATATCTTTGACACACCAGATTAAAGTTATTTTTAGGCAATTATTTCACGACTTTTGTGGTACACATCAGAAACAATACAGAGGTCCAGGTCTTGGTGGCCTCAGTGGTGGCTATGGCTGTGCATGCTGGCTTACTGTCCCACTTTCATTGCTTACTGGGACACTTGAATAGAACAAGGCCATCGTTAATGTTAACAGTAACTGTGTTTTTCCTACTAAGTCAAGTCAAAATGTCAATGAATGTAAGATGTGCATTTTTCCAAACAGGGTCCCTGTCATTGAGAATGATGCAAACATCATTACTTTCTACCAAAGAAATCGATTGCACAATCTGAAGTAAAACTTAAGTTAGAAACCTTTTAATGCAATATATATAAACTGTTGAGATAACCTCCAGTGGCATTTCAGCTTCAAAACCACCTGTTGAGAAACTGTTAATACAGTAAAAGTGCCTCCCTTTGCATGACCAGGGAGGAAAAGCCACATGTTCCAAACTGGGCTGAACTGCGGTGACAAAAACTGTTCCTTAAAAAAATTCACAAGTCAAAAATGCTGTGAAGGATGCCGTTACAGTTAGACCCTTGAAACTTCCCATGAGAAGAGGCTAGGGTTCAGGCCTCCAGCATTGGGGAACCGGTCTTTCTTTACGCAACTTTGACTTGTGGTGGGATTCCCCCCGGCTTATTGCTGGGACATCTGCCGGAAGGAGGCCAGCCACAGTGGGGATGTGCAGCCTGATGTCAGGTTCTGTGCAGCAGCAGCATGAAGCCACAGGGCAGGTCTGCACGCAACTGCTGGCCAGGGCCTCAATAGTCTGTTCACACTCGCATACACACCTACTACTTATATCCTCATAATAAGCCTGACCCTAACATCAGCACTGCATGTCTAACTTCATCCTGAGAGGAACCTGATTTTATCCTGAACGCTAAATGCTAATCACAGAGTGTAGAAAAATATCACCCACAGGTAGACTGGAGATTGGGTTTACCTCAACACCATCTTTCACCCTATGTGCATTGGGAATAATTAATACAAAAATTGAAAACAGAACATAATACAGAAACAAAATAATGAACCAGTGTCAAAAAGAGAGAAGTAATTGAGAAGATAAAGGTTAAAGCCAGAGCTTTTTACTCAGTCAAAATACAAAAAACAATAAAAAACTGTTGTTAGTTATGCATAAACATATATAGTACACACATATGTATGTATGTGAATACAGTATGTACTCTATACACACTCAGAGTATATATTCACTGACACGTACATATATGCATGTATGTGTGTACAGCACATGCTCATAATGCACATACTTACATGCACAGAATCATAGATATACATTTACTGTGTATATATACACACATTTAGATACTGAGACACATTTACACAAAACATTGAATCAATACATTATATAAACAGAATAAACAACCTAAAACAGTCTGTGATAAATTATTCTGAACTCACTTACTGGCTTTTCCCAGAGGGTGCTGTATGTCATGGGCTTCTTCAGTAACTGTTGACTGAGAAACAGCCAAACGCTCTGGAAAAAGACAGTAAGTGAACTTTGAGTTTAGTATTTTTTTTTATTGATATGTATTCTCAAGGTGAAGAACGAACCTTCATGCTCAAATTAAAACTGATTCATCACGTACAAACTGCACAGTGGGACATCAATAATAATAACGTTTTCAACTAAAATTCATTCACCTCATTGCATTTGTGTGGAGACAAGCCATCTCAGAGACAGATATGTAAAAAAATGGACAAATGAAACCAAAACAGTCTGCATGGGTATATATCAATAGAGGAACGCATGAAAACGGATGTTAAAGTATGTTTGTTTAAAATTACTTTCCTGTAGTTACAGTGCTTGGGAGTGATGAGGAATGATGCAGCATAGAAACGTTCAATACATTTGCTGCACAATACCCTAAAAGTTGTGTAATTATTTTTGAGCTGTTTTATAACTTGAATCAAATAAGTTTCCTCACAGCCTGGTAGTAAATGGTGCTGCACCAGTATGTGGCTCAGGGTTTGGGAACATCTGGGTCAACTGATCATTAGCTTGCCAAGTAGGTCTTAAGTTATAACAGCATTTTTAATGTCTGATGTTTAAGATTGATACCGTTTCCATTCAGCAATGTTACAAGGCACTGGAAAGGATTACACACAAACACATTCTGTATCCAGGCTGATTATACTGAAGAACAATTTTACATTCCTACAGTAAGAGACATATTTAGCAATCCCTGTCTGTCTTTACTACTACTAATACTCTTTTACCTCTCAGTCTCAGTCCAAAACACAAATGTGCCTACTTTTACAATGCATTTGAGCTTTCAGGCATTTCATTTCAGACTTCTGCATTTTCAGCAATGCTTTGCAATTCATTCTTCGTTTTACATTTCAACTTCTAGGTTTTTGAGCAGTGCAGTACAATGCATTTAAACGTTTGGCCTTTTTAGGTAACTCATTTCAATTTCCAGTGTTGACAGTATTACAATTTAGCTTCTTTTAGCAATGTGTTTCTGCTCATAGCCTCTTTAGTTAATTCAGTTCAGCTTCCAGGTTTTAAGGAGTACACTGCAATGCATTTGAGCGTTACGCTTTTTTAGGCATTTCATTTCAGACTTCTTTTCAGCATTGTTTTGCAAAAGCATTTCAGCATTCCCACGCATTTTCAGCAGGAAAAGTAATTTTTCTAGTTTTTCTTTTTCAGTACATTTTTTTTTGCATTGTTTCAACTCTTGCATACTTTCAGCTACAGAAATCATTAAAATGTACAGCTCTTTGAGGAAATGTATGCTCGTATTTTTCTTTTTTTTTTTAATACATTTTATACTAAAATATTAAGCTTTTTAAAACATTTTTACAATGTAATTCAATGGAGCAATCCTCAAATAATCTTCAAACATACTCTGCTTTGAAATGCTACAACTTCTGCATACATTCACGAGACTTTCAACAATAAAATTTCAGCTATTCAGCTTTCTGATGTTTACGGTTTTTAAATGATCACATTTTAAGTTTTATGCTTTTCTCAGTCCTTTTATGAGTTTATAAATGGTGTGTATTGGGTGAGCTAGAGTGGATGACATAATTGGTAAAGTGCATGACAGTTGTAAAATCTTCTTTAAAAATTCTGTTGAACTTGCTCTCTTGCCCACAACTTTCACTCTTCATACATCACTTAGTAGATGAACTTGTCCTGGTTCAAATAATGTAACTATTTAAGGACATAGGACATTCAGTTTTTGAATTACCTGCCTCAAAGCACCACGAGAACCCTTTGCGAGTAAACACACAAATCTGCCAACTTTTAAAACTGTGATTTCACTGTCACAGTTTTAACTTTATCCACACAAATTATTCAAATTATATACAAATTGTATTTCACCAATATGACCTACAGTTTAAGCTTTTTTTTTTTAAAATCTTCTTTGATGGCAGCTGTGGCTTTATGGAAGAGCGGGCCGTCCACCAATCGGAAGGGATGGCGGTTCGATCCCGACTTCCCCCAGCCCACGTGTCGAAGTGTCCTTGAGCCCTTGAGCCCTTGAGCAAGATACTGAACCCCAAATTGCTGTGCCTTCGGTGTGTGAATGGTTAGATTACTTATTTCTCATGGGCAGTTAGCTTGGACTCCGGCCATTAGTGTGTGAATTGGGTGAATGTAATTTCTAGTGTGAAAGTGCTTTGATTACTCAGAAGACTAGAAAGTCGCTATACATGTACAGTCCATTTACCAAGTTTTACAGATTTCTCTCGCTCTTTACCCATATACAGTTACAGACAGATGATGTCAAGGCTGGATCACCGCAATTCCTTATTATAAGGCTGCCCGAAAAAGTCCCTTAAGACCCTCCAGTTGACCCAGAATGCTGCAGCACCTGTACGGACAAGAACTAGGAAAATAGATGATATTTCTCCAATATTAGCTTCTCTGCACTGGCTCCCTGTAAAATCCAGAATAGAATTTAAAATCCCCGTCCTCACCTACAAAGCTCTTAATGGTCAGGTACCATTGTATCTTAAAGAGCTCATAGTACATTATTACCCGACTAGAACACTGCGCTCTCAGAATGCAGGGTTACTTGTGGTTCCTAGAGTCTCCAAAAGTAGAACGGGAGCCAGAGCGTTCAGCTATGAAGCTCCTCTCCTGTGGAATCAGATCCCAGTTTGGGTTTGGGAGGCAGGCACCATCTCCATATTTAAGATTAGGCTAAAGACCTTCCTCTTTGATAAAGCTATAGTTAGGGCTGGCTCACGTGAGTCCTGAACCATCCCTTAGTTATGCTGCTATAAACCTAGACTGCTGGGGGACTTCCCAGGATGCAACTCTCTCTTCACCGCTCTCCTCTTCTCCAGCCATATGCATTCTCATCCCATAAATGCATGTTACTAACTCAACTTCTTCTCTCTCCCGTAGTTTTGTGCTTTCTTGTCCCTCTCTTCTCTCTTACAGCAGGTATTTCAGCCTCCGGAGATGTATTTGGATCTGTGACTATGGCGACCTGCTGGGGCAGTGCTGCTGTGTCTACGGTGGAGGGGGCAAATGTCGGGTCCTGCTCGTTGGGCTCCACCTGGAGCTGCTTGGTTGTCCCGTCTGGATCTTCCCTAATGTTTTACATCCAACACTTTTCATCATAATTATATATACTACAATTTTGCCATCGTCATCATAATTGTCGTAATCGCATGTCTGGCCGTCCTGGGAGAGGGATCCCTCCTCTATTGCTCTTCCTGAGGTTTCTATAATTTTTTCCCCTAATAAAAGGGGTTTTTTTGGGTAGTTTTTCCTTAGTCGAATCGAGGGTCTAAGGACAGATGGTGTTGTATGTTGTACAGAATGTAAATCCCTTTGAGGCTAAATGTGATTTGTGATATTGGGCTATATTAATAAAATTGAATTAAATTGAAAATTAGCTCATTAAATATTAAAGCAGTTTGTTCCGTTGATCTGACTGGTGCATTTTTGTTGGACAGTTTAGGCCTCTGTCCTTTTTAACCATTAATAAATTAAAATCTTGAGTTGTTTCATTTGGCATTGAAAATAAAACAGGAAATGAAAAAGCAAACATTGGCATTGAAACTTTTGTATTGGAAAAAGTTGTATTCGCACTTCTTTATACTTCTATATATTTCTACAATATTTATTGTCAGGCACCATAATACCAAAACAAATTCCTCGTACGTGTAAACCTACTTGGCAATAAAGCTGATTCTGAGCTGTAATTTTTCAATGACAATGTTCTGATTTTTTGTTCATGTCACAATTTATTTTCAGTGTCACTGGTTTTCAGTTTCAACTTTCTGTCACCGATTTGGCGTGGAGAGGAGGGGTCTGAGTGGAGGAAGCAAGGACAGCGTGATTTACATATAACCTGCTTACTGTCACTCCTCATGAATCAGCCATCCTCTCGTCTGCTTCAAAACCTCTGGCAACACCGTAAACCCACGACAATGGCTTCCATGAGTTCACTGGGAACACTCAAGCAACAAGTTAGTCTGTTTCTCTCTGCTGCTGTTTTTTCATATAGAACAGGGCTGGTTAAAGTTAAAAGTTAACTGACTTTTTTCTGGCAGTGTTCCGCTGGAACAAGTGCTAACGTTAGCCAATATGTGACAGCTGACAAACTTTAGGCTCTATGTGAACAAACAACAGCAGACAGAATCAGACTAACTTACAGTTTGGGAGTTCCGGGCAAACACGTGAAAGCCATTGCCGGACAGGGTTCGTTTTCCACTTTTTGTGCCTTGCCCCTTGTTAAATTTCACAGGCTGCTGCCATCTTTATTTCGTGGACGACAACAACCAGCGTGATCACATCTCCTAGCAACCTGAATCTCAACACCACATACAATCCTCAACTAAAGTAGTTGTTCCCTGGTTTCAAAGACCGTACTGCACAGTGGTTAGCACTTGCGTCTTGCTCCTATGTAAAAGTTACAATGTGGCAAACCTGTATGCACTGTGTGCCATCCAAGCAAGGGTCAAAACATAACACACTCAGAATGATTAGTGGTTGGTGTGTGTGGAAACGGTATAAGACCCCACGTCTTCAGGTTTCTGTGGAGTTCACATGGAGTTGGTTAAATATTTACACTTCGTGTGGAACGTTTTTTAAATCAGTGATTCTGAATCAGCCATTTTGGTTTCCAGCATAACAGAGAAATCAACTTTGTGTTGCTCTTCCTGAGGTGTCTACCATTTTTTCGACTGTTAAAAGGGTTTTTTGGGGGTGTTTTTCCTCATTTTGAATTGAGGGTCTAAGGACAGAGGGTGTTGTATGCTGTACGGATTACACGGCCCCTTGAGGCAAATTGTGATTTGTTATATTGGGCTATATAAATAAAACTGACTTGACTTCTTCTGGCCTACATTTTCATTTTGTTATTCTATTTTGTGACAGTTTCCACCATTTTTCACGTGCGTGGATCTGGTGATATTGGGGTAGCTAGTGGAGCTTCAGGAGCTAGTGTTTGCACTCTGAGCTGACAGACATTTCAATTATTCTTCTGGTTTGAATTTAGAACTGGTTCAATAATCAATCAAAATCAATACTCACATGAAATTCTGATTATCCAGATTTTATTTCCCGAATTTCACATTAGAGCGCTCTAGCCCATTTCCAGCAATGCATGCACAGTACTCAGTTATCAGTTTCCAACAGTTTCTACCTGCACTTGAGCTTACTACGCGTGAGGGACTCCAATCCCCATTAATGAATATGGCTCAACATACTGTATCTCGGCCAGACACCATAGAACTGCAAGTGGAGAGATTATGGCAACCTGATATCATCAAGTAATTATGTGCAAGCTCTATTTACAACTGTGTGATATGGTCTCATGCTCTGTTCCACTCTGAAAGAGGCTCACAGGCTCACTTCACTTTCTAAAATAAAATATCTCCACTGTGGCTGCTTAATTCATCAACAGTTTCATAAAAGCAGTTTGAGGCTTGATACTGGTTTACAAAAAATATCTGATACGCAACTCAATGAGGACTAAAACAACATGTAGTACTTAGTACAACTTAGAGGAAAATAACTGAAGCGCTTCATGACTGATAATTTGATTTGTGTGGATACAGCAATGACTGCTCTCCTGCCTGTCTGAGGGTCACTGGCTACATTGTAAGAACAACTGAAATCTGACCAGGGGTGGAAAGGGGTCACAAAACACATTTCCATACAAAAGGCATCAATTTTCTGGTGTTAAACAATCACTAAGCAATTTGAAGGGTCATATATTGAAAAGTACAGAATAAAGTCCTGAAAGACAATACATACGTACATATATTTTGTTTAATCTTATGCACAAAAGTTAAAAAGTATGTTGGGGGCTCTGTAGAAAAAGGTCTTTAAAAATGTAATCAAATACGTCTGGGGATAAAAAAAGAATTAACTCAAGGTCCACTTACGAACTTTTGCAGGGCTTTAAATTTCATGGTCTAGATCAGCAGATGCAGTTACATCCACCAATTTATACTAACATATATTGCAACATGTCAATATAATTCCAATAATGTACTTTTAATCCACATTTCTGACATGAGTCATCAGTCTAACAAAACAAACCATTTTCTTCCTGTATACTTCTCAACTTAAACTATTTTTAGTTTTTCAATTCACAATAAATGGCATCCTGAAGTATTTCCAATTGTGTTTGAGTCTGTATTTGTGAATAGGGTATTAAACACCACTGATGTGTCAGGTCTTGAGTAAATTTGGTGTTACAGTATTACATTGAAAACTGCTAGGCAAGATGAGAATGAGCTTTTGTTATTTGATTGAAAGCCACCACATTTAGAAAGTTTGTGATTACATCTTGAAAATGATTCTGGTTGAAGTTTTTAATGCAGTGTCTTTTTTGATAATACCACGGGTCACAAAAGTCATGTGAGCCTCCTGTTGTTAAGGATGCCACATTAAACAAAATGTTCACCCACTGCAGAAGAAGAGAAACTTTGTAGTAATGGGCTAAAGCAACCACTGTTTACATAAGACCTTTCCAAAAAAGTTTTTGCTCAGACCTGAGCCTACCAGGTAGAGCAAGGGGTTAAGATGGACAATTTCTGAATGACGGCAACATTGATTGCATTCTGTTGGTCAGTTAACAAATCAAATGAATAATTTCTAAACAACTAATTACAACATTTGGGAGTGTGTGTAACATTTAGGAGTATAAGTATGTTTTCATTAGTGTATAATTACCTGAATATACTTTAGAATAAGCCGTTTATATCTACAGAGGGAGCAGGTCCCCTTTTACAGAAGGTCGCTATGTTGCACCGCCATGGTTCAACTAATTACAACCAACTAATTTATCTGTCCTGAATTTAGGGCTTTGACGAATGTGAAAACATACAAGGCCAATGTGTGAGTACAGTCAGAACTTGTTATTTTTGAGGCAAAATAATTAGTGGTCCTTAAAGCCATTGTGTGTAAAATGTTTCATTCATCATAAGATATTAAACTTATTAAACCAGCCAATTAATCTTGGGTCACAGTGTCTTTTTTGTTACTACCACATGGAGTAGGGAAAGTTTAGTCTCTTATGAATTTATGCAGACACATCTGGTGTTATTCAGTGTTCAGTACATTTCTACCAAAGTAAAAAAAGCAGTAAACCTTACGATGCATCATTCATGTGCATAATTCACAGAACCTAATGGAAATTTCAATGGCTCTCTGATTGGTTCACTAGTCAAGGAGGCTACGTTTAGTGCCAGTCATACTGCAAATAGCAATAACCATGTTTTTATTCATGTTTTAGATGATGGCCAATGGTTTGTTAGTTTGCTTGGTTTCTCCTGTCAAGTGGTAGTTGACACACTCAGTAAGTGCTTTACACTTGAAAATTTAAGTCACTGGCATAAATCTGAGGCAAGATCAACCCTAATGCCCTGCAGTCAAACAGATATCCCCTGGTTACTGTACAGGTTAATGTGTTGATGTGTACAGTTTCACCCATAAATATGTTGGAAGCAGTGGAACAGTAGAAGTGCTGAAGGCAGAACTGATTGTTTCTGGAAGTAGTTTGGCCTCACTCCCCCTTGTAGTGAGGACACCTCTTCTCCTTGAATGCAGCCAAACCCTCCAATCGATCTTTAGTTGGTATCACCTTAAAAACAACACAAATATGTAAGTACTGAAAAAGGAGCACCTCTTTATCCAAAGTATATCTCAAGTCAATGCTTACTGCCTTTGTTAGCATATTTCCTGAGGGAGAACCTGCACTGAGAGGTGTTTCTTAGACTTTGTCACCTTTTTTAATACAGATGGTAGAATAAATACCTACCAAAAACTGAACATTAGAACCTTCAGTAAGGGAGGATGTATTGCAGGGGTTTTGGATTCGATTGTAATGTGCTGCATTCATATATTGTTTAGACAGAGCAACTGAATTGAAAAAATGTTCAAGTTGCAAGTTGGAATTCCGACTGACAAAATTTTTCAAAGCCTCTACCACTGGCAGTTACATCTAAATAAAATCCAGTACTTAAGGATGTACCCTATGGAGTTTCTGATCACTGTGGGTCCCCTTTTGGTTTGTTCTTATGCATATGCACACAGTTAACACAAACAGTCCCGTGAATGGTTTCACATTACACAATGTCTACACAGCCCACGTAGTGAAAACAGCACATTAGCAAGGATCTGCAGGTGGGAATCTGCAGCGTGAGAAACACCTCTGCGCATTTTCAGTGGACTGCATACCCCTGGAAGTAAACCTGGAAGCTAGAACCTTTTTTGCTATATGCATCAGGCAAGCAAATCTTATAGGTCAGCGCTTAGAGCCCAATAAAGAATGAAGGTAGTGGCCCTTCCTTGAACCGCCAGCTTATTGTGGTGGAGGGGTTTGCGTGCCTGAATGATCGTAGGATGTATGTTGTCTTGGGCTATCAGCCCCTGGTAGGGTCTCCCAAAGCAAACAGGTCTTGGGTGACGGCCCAGACAAAGAGCGGTTAAAATCCCCCTTATGAGGAAATTAAAATCAAGGCCCCTCACCCTGGAGCCAGGCCTGGCGGGAGTTGACCACAAGAGGCGGTGGGCTGGTGTGGGCTTGCTCATAGCCCCCCAGCTCAGCCGCCATGTGTTGGAGTTCACCCCGGTGAACGAGAGGGTTGTTTCCCTGTGCCTTTGGGTCGAGGATAGGTCTCTCACTGTTATTTGTGCTTACGGGCCAAATGGCTGTGTAGAGTGCCCGACCTTCTTGTTGGACTCCGGCAGGGATGCCCTTGGTCACCGGTCTTGTTCATTATTGTGAAGTGTGAAGCGGCGGAATGAGAATCAGCACCTCCAAGTCCGAGGCCATGGTTCTCAGGCGGAAAAGGGTGGCTTGTCCCCTTCAGGTTGGTGGAGAGCTCCTGCCTCAAGTGGAGGAGTTTAAGTATCTTGGGGTCTTGTTCACGAGTGAGGGAAGGACGGAGCGGGAGATCGTCAGGCGGATTGGTGTATCCTCTGCAGTGATGCGGTCGATGCACCGGTCTGTCGTGGTAAAGAAAGAGCTGAGTTGCAAGGCGAAGCTCTCTATTTACCACTCGATCTACGTTCCTACTCTCACCTATGGTCATGAGCTTTGGATCATGACCGAAAGGACAAGTTCCCGGATACAGGCGGCTGAAATGAGTTTCCTGTGTAGGGTGGCTGGGTGCTCCCTTAGAGATAGGGAGAGGAGCTCGGTCACTCGGGAGGAGCTCGGTGTAGAGCTGCTGCTCCTACACATCGAGAGGAGTCAGCTGAGGTGGCTCGGGCATCTGTTTCGGGGAGGTGTTCCGGGCATGGCCAACCAGGAGGAGGCCCCAGGGAAGACCTAGGACACGCTGGAGGGACTATGTCTTTTGGTTGGCCTGGGAATGCCTCGGTATTCCCCCGGAAGAGCTGGAGGAAGTGTCTGGGGAGAGGGAAGTCTGGGTGTCCCTGCTCAGACTGCTGCCTCCGCGACCTGGCCCCGGATAACCGGAAGAAGATAGATGGATGGATGGATGGGTAGTGGCGCACTTAAAACTGATGAAAATAGACTTCGCAACCCCAAGCCTAAAATTGCACTTGGGGTCACGGTTACACACGAGCAAAACATGAGCAATCATTCTGCCTGTGTAGACAGCTGGATTGATTGAAACAGGAGCGCATTTGTTATCCATCAGATGGGCTCATTCAGATGAATGACTGAAAAACGCAGTTGAAATGCCCTATTTAGTCAAGCTGTTATTCCACTTATCTACAGGTGGCGGTGATATGTCAATGATGGCAGGGAAGAAGAAGACTGCAAGCTTGTAAACATGCAGGTAAATAATCCAATTAAAAAAAAACTGCATTCTATCTCAGTTTGTACATGTACAGGAACAATGATTGTTGAGTACACCAAAGTTAGTCACGGAGTTGCACAATAAACTGTGTTTGGACCAATTCTATTTACATTATTTATATATATATGCTTCCTTTGGGCAATATTATTAGGAAACACTCCATAAAGTTTCATTTTTATGCACATGATACACAATTATATCTATTGATTAAGCCAGATGAAACTATTCAGTTCGCTCAACTTCAAGCATGCCTTAAGGACATAAAAATCTGGATGACCTGCAATTTTCTGACGTTAAACTTGGACAAAACTGAAATTGTGCTTGGCCCCGAACACCTTCGAGACACACTATCAGCGGATATAGTTACTCTAGATGGCATTGCCTTGGCCTCCAGCAAATCTGTGAGGAACCTCGGAGTTATCTTTGATCAGGATTTATCCTTCATCTCCCACATGAAGCAAACTTCAAGGACTGCCTTTTTTCACCTACGTAACACTGCAAAAAGCAGGCACTTCCTCTCTCAAAATGATGCAGAAAAAATTGTCCATGCATTTGAAAAATTTTGAATAGAATTTTTCCTTAGTCGAATCGAGGGTCTAAGGACAGAGGGTGTTGTATGTCACGGATTGTAAATCCCTTTAAGGCAAAATTGTGATTTGTGATATTGGGCTCTGTAAATAAAATTGAATTCAACATGTTCGATAGACTCAAGGAAACACAAAGTTTCGTTTTTTTGATTCAGTGCTTCTTACCAAGTCAGAGTAATATAAGGATTTACTGTTCTTCCCATTCTGTTTCACATTTAATTTCAGCAGCACAAGTCTTGGCTTAGCTGAACTAGTAGATTGCCAACCAAATATATATTTCATACAGCAAGGTAAATAATTGTGAAATTACTCACCTGGGCATAGCATGCCTCTTCAATTGCCAGACCTGTAGATAAATCAACCTGAAAGAGAATGTAGCATCTCTTAGTGAAAGTTCACACTTGCAGCTAAAAATGTCTAGATTCAAATTTTCTCCTCGTATGTGACTCAGTCCTGATGCTTGCTAAATATGAACAAGAAGATATATGAAACCGCATGTTATTGTTTCTCTGCTAAAAAACAAGGATATTCAGCCTGAACTGTATTTTAAAGAGATTTTTTTCAGCAATGCCATCTTTCACCTGAGACAGCTTTCATACAGAGTTGTAGTTATGCTGCTATAGGCCTAGACTGTCGGGGGACTTCCCATGATGCACCTCTCTCTCTTCACCTCTGTCCTCCTCTCCATCCGTAGGCATTCTCATCCCATAAATGCATGTCACTAACTTCTTCCCTCTCCCGGAGTTTTGTGCTTTGTCGTCCGTGTCTTCTTTCTTAGTGTCACTTTCAGCAGGTATTTCAGTGTCCGGAGATGTATCTGGATCGGTGACTATGGCAACCTGCTGGGGCAGTGCTGCTGTGTCTATGGTGCAGGGGACGAGTGGCTCAGGTCCTGCTCGTTGGGCTCCACCTGGAGCTGCTCGGTTGTCCGTCTGGACCCATCATCTTCCCTGATGTTTTACCACCTAAACATTTCTAACATAATAATATATATATATATATACAACAATTTTGCCATCATGGCTGTATATGTTATAGTTTTGATGCTATAAATCTATTCTGTACTTACGACATCTATTGCATGTCTGTCTGTCCTGGGAGAGGGATCCCTCCTCTGTTGCTCTTCCTGAGGTTTCTAACATTTTTTTTCCCCTGTTAAAAGGGTTTTTTTTGGGTAGTTTTTCCTTAATCGAATCGAGGGTCTAAGGACAGAGGGTGTCGTATGTTACAGATTGTGAAGCCCTTTGAGGCAAATGTGATTTGTGATACTGGGCTATAGAAATAAAATTGAATTGAATTGAATTGAATAGTTGTGTTATTTTTATCAATCATGAAAACATAATCTCACTGCTTATGTTTCTTGATCAGTCGGACTTCTTTTTAGTGATATCACCGTGTTCCCAGATCTCGGCTATTAACTCAGTGAGTACCGTGTTATCAAACGTTATGGATAAAATGACAAAATAAGAGCCAAGGTTTGATGAATTGGAATTATCCTTTAACCGTCAGCCAAAGAAATTACAGAACTCCCAGGCCCTGACTTTTTAAAAACTAAGTGCATAACCCTTACTCACATGCTCAACTCACTACAGTAAGTACAAGCACATTTTAGCAGTGTTCAACTGTTATACTAGACATATAGATCACAAAATTCAATAAGTGTTTGCAACCAGGTTTCATTATTTTGACAACACTGCCCAGGTGAATCCAAATGCAGCATAACTGAAAAACTGTTTGGCAGTTTCTGACCACATGGAGAAAGCCAATGCTGTTGGTTTTGAAGGATGGGGTCAGGCTAGGGGCAGAGGTCATTGTCATGGAGGTAAGAGACATACAGTGAGAAAGGGAATCAAACCCACAGTGAGTGCCAATGTCATTAAATCATGGTCTAACAATGGAAAAAGCTAAAAGGGTTGACGCTCAACTGTGGCCTATGTAATAAGAGTTCATCAGACACAAAACAGGTAAGTATTACAGTATTACATCTACGCCAGAAAAAATGAAGACGTTTTTGGTGAGACAGTGTGAGAATTTTTGTGTTGGACTGCATTATACAGACTTTTCTAAGCTATTATTATATAAACACACAGGTTCCTATTTCTGGGAAGATTCTCCAATTTAAGTATTTCAGTGTATTTTACTGTGAAATGAATGCAGTACATAGTCCAATGATTTTGTTGACTGTGTTACATTACAGGAGTTAAAGAAAACAATTACATTTTCCGAAAATATAAAAATAAGCACCAAGTATCTATGAAACAGATGCATGTTCATGCATTTTCAAAGGAAGGAAAACAGAGCAAAGACTGAGAAGTGAACATGTAGCAAATCTACAGTTCATTCAGTATATGTGAATAGGGTGCAGAGATCAAATACTTACAGTATGCAGTATAGTACATGTACACCTCTATGTGTATGAAGCAGGGTTCAACCCTGATAAAAGTCAGTGCCATGGTTTCAACTTCAGTGGACAAATAGCTGCTGTTTATGTACCGAGACAGCGTGATGCAAACATAACAATGTGTACAAAACTGGTCTGCAGCTCATCCAGAATTCACACCCATTTTTCTTCCACCATACTCCCCCTTCCGAAAACCAATCAAAGACTTCTTTTCAGCGTGGAGTTGGAATGTGTATATGAAAGGCATCTGCATGAGCGAGCCACCCTCCATTTGGCCTTGATTGAGGCGTGTGATGGGGTGGAGAAGAAGTTCAAAAGATGCTAAGAGCTTTGCAAGTTGAAACACTGTTGTGAAAATAGCAATATAGCCAGCAACTGTACAACACTGCAAAAGCAGTCCTGCACTGATCTGTTAGACTTACCTCTATCCCCTGGTTGATTGCCAGTTTTGCCATCCTTATTGCAATTGGACCCTGTGGAGCCAAAAATCCAAGAGTGACTGCCTTTTTAAGGTTACTAGGCTTCATAAATTGTGCCTAAAATGAACAAAAGCTGTTTTTTATTTGGTCACAACATTCATCACTAAATCACCTTTTTTTTCCCCCTCAAGGTATAATTTCGTTGATACACAGGACTGCTTGTCAGTGAGAATGGTCTTGTTACCTGAGGGTTGATCTCACGGGCAAGCTCCAGAGCCCGCAGGTATGCAGCATCTCCACTCTTATTCTGTTCCACAGAATGACTGACGAGAGCCAGACGACATGCCTCTGTTCCATCCACTACCCGGGCAGCAAAGATGAGCTCCTTAGCAAGAGAGACACCAATCACCCTGGGGAGACGCTGTGTACCACCTGCACATGAGATGCAAACCTAGATGGAACATGGCCTCGACCAGAGACAATGAACTTCCCCCCACATGCTGGCATGCATATATATAAAGTCTGACCAGGAACTGCCTGTACTGTCACTTTCAAATACAATAAAAAATCCCTGAAGAATAGTTTTCAAAGAAACAAGCTGATGATTTAATTAACCTGCTGTCCCTTGAAGTGTAGATGTGTGTAGACAAAAGTAAAATTCTAATAGGAAATTATATTTTTTTTAAATCCAGCCTTACCTGCTCCAGGAATTATCGCTAGTTTGGTCTCAACTAGTCCCATTTTCGCAGTATTGGCTAGAGAGATCAGTATAAAAAGAAGTATTACTACTTACACATAAATACTACCACTACTATTATTATAGATGTATTATAAAGATGCAATAAAGAAAATAAATATTACATAAATTAATAAATATTATATTTTTCAATAATATCACTTGGTATGCATTCAGTACCCAGTGACCGGGAAACACAACTATAGCTATAACATAGCTACAGAAATATTCTAAAATATTAAGTTCACTTTGTACATATACC
The DNA here is from genome assembly GCA_011952105.1 of Coreoperca whiteheadi. NCBI lineage: Eukaryota > Metazoa > Chordata > Actinopteri > Centrarchiformes > Sinipercidae > Coreoperca > Coreoperca whiteheadi. Next base: position 3,043,708 of record CM022482.1, on the reverse strand, counting down.
AAAATCATTTAGAATTAGGGTAATTTTTACTGGACTAGTCATTCAAAAACGCTTGTGTAGCCACTTTGTTTCTGTTAAAAACTGCTTTCTGCATCAGTAATGCCATTTCTAGGCACATAGAAGAATTCTAAGGGTTTCACAACCCAGAAACATATTAATAGTCAATTACACACTTAAATTTGGCAGATTAACAACTTGTCTTTTCCGACATATTACATTAAATGATAATTAAGTGTGTAACTGACACAATGAAATACTGTAAGTGAACCAGTTTGAAGTTGTACCGTAGAATAGATATTTCCTTATTTTGATGATGAAATGATCCAACCCAGTGATTTCCCTCTGAATATTGTCCTGGAGCTTTGCTCAACTGTCTCAACTCAACAGGCATTACAGACAAGAATCTTACTGTATATTTAGCTGTTATGAAGACTTATGATATCAGTAGTGTATTAGCTTTTAGATGGTACACAGAAAACCTACACATTTCATTACATTTTAAATGGTCTCACCATTTTACTCTGTTAGCATCAGCTTTACTGATTGTACTGCTTTGTCAGACTTGTCAAACAAACGATTGCACTGCTTATAAACATTAACAGTGTTTTGCATATAGACCAGAAGCAGACTTATCTGTAACCTCAAAATGAAGTCAACTGAGTCTTACAGGCAATTCTGATGTCGCAAGCAAGGGCCATTTCCAAGCCTCCTCCTAAGGCAGCTCCATCAATTGCAGCAATTGTTGGTATCGGCAGGTTACCTGTGAAAACAAAAAAAGAACATGGTGCCAATCAAGGCACATTAAATATACTTGCTAGGGCTGGACCAGAATAATCGAATATTCGTTCGGTGGGTTGGTATTCGATTTTCAATTTTGGGATTGGAATATTTGTTTTAAAAAAAAATAATAATAATAAAGTAAAATTGTATGTTTAAATCTGGCGAAATACAATACTCCAATTTTAATAGGATGGGACAGTTGAAGGAAGGTAACGTTGTTATACTTATACTTAATAAATATATTTGCTTTAGCCAACTAAAGTGTTCCCAGCAGCTGGAGTATATTCTCTGTATAGCGCGCACACCTGCATGTGCTTTATGGACAGAACCGCCTGCCCTTGTATTTTGGGTTAAGCTCCTTTGCTTTCACATTGTGGAAAATAGAATAGAAATAAAATGTATTAGTCTTTTTACCCCTTATTATAAATCTAAATGAATCTACTACAAAATATAGTAGTTTGTTAAAACTCAAACATTAGATTTTACCGGTAAGTCACGTGTCCCAGTAAACTCACCCAGACGTAAACATCATGCCCGCGTGTCATGATTAAATTTATCTGGAGGAGAAGACAAGATGCCAAAAGACCTTAGCTGTGCGGGAGCACTTTAGATTGAGTAAGGACAAGACCGGCAGTGCGCAAAATACGCGATTTGAAACTGGCCGACCACAACAGCACAACATGCTGTGTAGTTCCATAAGTAACAAACGTTATATAGCCTCACATATTGTTGGCATACACATCCGCCATGTTAATCAGTAATTTTACACGTGATAAAAATGTGCACTTAATTTGCTTAGAAAATACTTGACCTGTGTGTTGTTTTTGTATCACTAATGCAGTGTCCATTTTCGGAGTATATAAGCCCTGCCCACGTGAAGCGTGCCTCTTCCGACTCGTACGGTTCTGTAGTTTATTAAGTTTATTAATTCTGATGTGTGTTGTGTCGTGTCCTGTCGCTTTTGCTGGGTCTGCTGGCAAGGGTTGATGGAAACTTTGAATGAAGTCCATATTCGAGATGAGGTGAGTGGATGGATGTTAGTGATGCTAGATCACTTTTCCGAGTGTGCTCGAGGTAATGTTGCATGATCTCAGTTGTGCCGCAGAACATGAGTGTGAAAGAGGAGGATGGGTTGGGTGGGTATTTACGGGAATGCTCGAAGTGGCGTCCTGCTACTGAAACTCTGCCAAATAGCTAACTAAAGTCTAATTGTGCTGCCATGACTCATGCTGATATGTGTCATTAATGAAAGTCAATACTTAATTTTTTTCACTCTTTCAAAGTAATGATAACTATATTAAATGAGATTGAGTCAAAAAAATTTCATAATTATTAAATAAGAAAGTGAGGCATGAACATGCATCACTGTCTATCGTCTAGAATGCATCGAAGTCAATGAATCCATCAACAACCACTGAATTCCATCAGTCTTTACAGACTTTACCCAGCTCTGTGATGAGTGCTCTTGCTTTGGACACAAATGGTCCCACTTCACTCTGGTGCATCTTGGCCCGCTCCTTCAGGTCTGCACCTGCACACATAGACAAAGCATCGGCATCAAGCCAGAGGCCTGTGGCTTCCTGAAAAATGTGGCAGAGGAGTACAGTGTGGTTCAGTGTGGTATCTGACAAAACGTTAGTAACAAGGTTTCTGAATATAAATGTAATACAGAATTCTCTCTACTAGAGCCATACCTGCTCAGCATTACAGAGTCAAGATTTAAATATGAAATATTATAGATAAAATGGCACATGGAGATTGAATTGGCAAAATGTCTGAAGACAAAGAACCAAAATGGAAAGATTCAAACAGTCAAAAATCCCTCCAATGCAATAAACAAGGAGAGTGTACCTGCACAGAAAATCCCAGGAACCAAACTACATAAAATGACACTGCGCACTTTGTTATTCTTCTTGATATTATCGACAGCCTCAAACATCTGAAAGATAAAAACATTTTTTTTTTTTTCCTGTTAAGTTGCACTTAAATGACATTTCTCACTTTATATTGGATCTGCACGGCAAGAAAGATGAGTGGTTGATGTAAAGTGCAATACATACCATTTCGACCAGATTTTTGCTTATTGCATTTTTGGCTTTGGGTCGATTTATCCCAACAACAACAATACCTGAAAGACAGTGTTACATCATGCTGATTAACAATGGCACACAGCTAATGCATATGTTAATGAAGAGCACCATGTTCAAATCCATACCCTAGACTTCAGTGCAGTAGATGTATATAGGATGTACAATATACTAAAAGTATACTGTTTTTGTAGTTAGGGCACAAATATGGTCCACACAAGTATGGGGTCGCTTTGAGCTATGCAAGATCGATACCACATGTCATTATGTTCTGGAGTGTGTCTGCTCAAAATCTAAACGCAACACAAGTGCGAGCTCCACTCTGAGCTCGGAGTGCTAGAGCATGAAACAACAAGAGAAAGATGACCCCTTCTGTTTGGTCGTATCACGGATGTATTAGGTACAACTGTACACAGTGGCATGTTTATGACACTTTATCAGTTCTTCATTCATACAGGAATGCAATATATACGGTGGTCATGGAAGCACTCGGATTAGCTCTATATTGGCCCCTTGAAGACTGACGTTTTTTTCTCCCACCGGTGCGTTAGAGCGCACCTTGAGTATGTTCACCAGGGTTGTCTGTTTGTGTGTGCATACTTGCATGAACCGTGTTTGTGCCATTAGTGTACTAGAATCAACATACATTTTATACCAACAGGATATCATCCAATACTTAATAAGAGCCGTCAGACAGAAGGTTACTCCCAATTAAACGTAGAGACAGCAAAATGTTTTCCACAAAAGGTTAGTTATTTAGATTTTATAAGGTGTTCCATGAGCTCTCTCACCATCATTAGTTTAATTTTTTTTCCAGCTGTGAGTAGGTCCTCCTTTTCCTTGTGCATTGCACGAGTATCCATTGACAGCACACTCACAAATCAAGCGCATTTTAATACTAATTGTTTTGAGTATACTTTATTTTATTACTGTTACAATCTGAACACACATACCCAAAACCTGTTTAGAATTAGTGTGTGTATGGAGGTCGGAAACAGCTTTTGTCATAGGTACTAACTTTCAGTAGAAAGTACTTACTATCAAAAGTTTTTTTGGGATGTAGTGAGACAGCTAGCACTTTCTCTCCTGTGTTTATGATTTAAGAAAACGTGGAAAAAAGGTTTTACCAGGACAATCTTTTTAAGTTCCTTACATTTTTTCACCTGTGAAAACAGGTGTCAGGTGCCAAAAACTGTAGTTCATGGAATGGCCACTTGGATCTGGCTCCAAAAAGAAGTCGATCCCCATTGACCCCCATGTTAAAACACCCAACTTTACAGCAGAAATAAACATGTTTACAGCCTGGTACAAAAAATGGTTTTGGTCTTTATAGTTAATTTCCGCCTTCATGACTATTGTGAGGGGGTAATTTTTTTAAAACTCCTCCTTTTCAATTGTATTATGGCTTAAAGTTCTGTATAATTAAGGGCATGGCCCCTTTGAATGACAGGTGGGGGATGCCGGTGCCATCACCGCTAATGGGTTTGCTAGCCGTCGTCTCAGCTAGTTACCGAACTTGACCCCCTAGCTGTGTTTGTGCCTTTTGGATACTTTTTCATGAAAATATCTGAAGAATAATATGGCTGGCTGTGTGGCAAATTGTACCACCAGATCGTCCAAGAATTCTGTGCTCCATTTTTTTCCATGAGTGAAATTCTAGTACAGGTGCAGCTCAGTAATTTAGATTTAATTTTTTTTATTTCAGTAATTCAACTCAAATTGTGAAACTTCTTTAAATACATAAAATCAATGCACACAGACTGAAGAAGTTTAAGTTTTTGGTTCTTTTAATTGTGATGATTTTGGCTCGCATTTAACAAAAACCCACCGGTCCCCAATACATGCAGTAATTTAGTCAGGCAGGTATGGCCTAAGAGTTAGTGGTAAGGTAAGAACCCAAAGCAAATTCTTCATATGTGTAAACCTACAGCAATAAAGCGGTTTCTGATTGGGTTTTGCCTAGATCATAGCAGAAAGTAAAAAACAAAAAGATAATGTTATGTGCTGGTTTTGTTTAGGCATTTAAGTCGAATGAAACTCTCTGAGAAGGTTGTGTGGGTATTGTTAGGCCGATACTGTATAGTGAGGCAAAAAAATAAAACAAATAAAAGCCTGATCGAATGCACCTTATCAGCTTATTATGTTACTTTTTGCCTCACTACAATACTTGTATTTGCATTTTTATTTGCAAATTTGTAAATAAATGACACCTCCTAGGGGGATTCATAACTACTCAGTGTGCAGTAAATCAGATTAAAAAGGTTAAAGCTAAGATTTTCAGTCTGTTGACAAAAAGAGTACAAATATAAATAGAATGTATTGAAATGTGAACCATGTTTTTTTTTTTATTATAAAAATGACAAATACAAAAAGGTGGACAATATTTTCCTGGGAGAGGGATCCCTCCTCTGTTGCTCTTCCTGAGGTTTCTATAATTTTTTTTCCATGTTAAAAGGGTTTTTTTGGGGTAATTTTTCCTTAGTCAAATCAAGGGTCTAAGGACAGAGTGTGTCGTAGGTTACCGATTGTAAAGCCCCCTGAAGCAAAATATTGATTTGTGATATTGGGCTCTATAAATAGAATTAAATTGTAGAAATGAGGAAGAGCAGAGGTGATAACAGTGTTATGGCTACAGATGTTTAAAACAATTTTAAACGTTAGCTCACTCGGTTAAGCCGCACGCCTATGTACGAGGCTATAGTCCTCACCGCAGAGTCCCTGGGTTTGGCTCCGGCCCGTGGTAACTATGCTGCATCTCATCCCCCTCTCTACCTCCCACATTTCCTGTCTCTCTTCGGCTGCCACTATCAATAAAGGCGAGAAAAGCACTAAAAAAATAAATTAAAAAACAAAACAAACAACCATAATGAACATAAAAAAATAAACTCATCATTAGGGGGGCTATGTCAGGGCTATGTCTAGGCGTAACAAAATGGGTCCCAAAGGCCAAATTCAAATGCATTGTCACTGCCAACTGTAAGCATCTCACCATGTTTGGATGAGGCCTTTAAGACAAACACAGCTACTCTACTTATTAAATACATTTCCTCTAGGTGTGAAATGAACTCCATCTTTCAAAAATAGCCCAGGACTGTCAAGTCTAATGTGAGGGTGCTCAATCATAACACCATTTGAGCTATGAACAAATGTAGCTGTAACACTGTTGACAATTTTCCTGGCCTTGCCAAGCTTCACCGGGTTGGCACCAGCCTTCCACCGGCACCTTTTCGGTCACAGATAAATACATGATCTTCATGCCAGGGTGCTGGAGGTAAAGCTGCAGGTCCTCCATCACGTTGACCATCTTGACACTACTGACCTCCCCATGTAGTTGTCGCTACATTGGATGCTGAGGACATCCGGTGCTGCTATTCCTCACAGGCATTGGGAAAAGAAGGGGAGAAGGACTTTGCAATGCAGTCCACCCCAGCCAAACCAACAGACACAGACATCCAGCATGCTGAAGTTGCTTCCCAAGGTTTCTGCAGCTCTCTCACAAATGATCCACACTGTGATTATTGGAGGAAACTAAATTAATGAAATAAATGCTTCAGGTAATGAAAAATTTAAAGTTAACTATAAAGGGTAACTCAGTTTTTAATGTTTACAATACTATTCTGTTACATCTGTAGGAGAAAATGGAAGAAGGGAGCAAAATATAGATGACAGTCTTAAAACTTTTTGTTGTTGTTGTCCTTTAAAGACAATGCAAAATCAGCTGACTAAAGTCAAGTAGCCAAGTAAACTTCCAGTTTATGCTGTGTGTAGCAGGCGTGGCATCACAGGTGGCCGTTACCTTAACAAGGACTGAAAGAATTAAACGTCTTGTAACAAATATTTTGTGCTTTTCTTTCTCACACAGTGCTGTCGGTAGAAGTACACAAATCAAATCAAAATAGCGGTGTGGGGAATTACAATTTATCTGTAAGCTGTTATGTACCGACGCATCCGCACTGAAAAGCGAAATGCAGATTTTCGAATTTCTTGTTTGGTATAATTCCTTAATAGGCTAAAAAAAGCGGCAGTAACAATTATGACTTTACAATCACATGTAGGTATCTTTACATTAGCTTATTAACGTTAACTTATTAAAGTCATAATCAAGTGACATCCAAATAAATGACTCAATTAAAAAGGTAACGTTACATGAAAAAATCTCAATTTAGGTTAATTGATTTGCTTAAAATTGTTATTAGACATGAATTAAATACACATTACCCTACCATAATTATATATTTAAAAAACGTTGAGACATTTTAAATCTTGTGTAGTATAATCTTTATAACATAAATCATTCTTTCAAGTTTTGTTGTATAGTTTCAAGTTAACTTACCTCAAAAGCAAGCTGGGATGACGACTGGGTATCAACCGTGGACTGTCAACCGCATTTCACAAGGTTAGCCGGCTAGCAACGCAGAGTAGCATATAGCCTAGCTTCTTAGTCTTAGCTAGCCTGGTAACTTTGAGCTAGGTAGGCATGTTTCAGCGAGCAGGCACCTCATTTTTGGTTATCTGGGAGTTGGGCCTAGTGACGCACTGCCAAGATGGCAACGGCTTCAAAACGGCTCTTCAGAAACCCTTGGGTGACGTCACTGAACTATGTCCATGTTTTATAAAGTCTATGTTGCTAACACCCCAATATATGTACCTTGTATTTAGAGTGCATGGAGAAATTAAAGCACACATGGAAGAAAATCTGAATGATTTTAGTGATCTAAGAATAAAAACATTTTCACCTGCCAAAACCTTTATTTTCCTGTTTCACAGATGAAAAGAAATTAAGGAACTTAGAAAGATTATCCCAGCAATAACTTTTTTCACCTGTTCTAAAGTCATAAGCACAGGAGAGAAAACAATTAAGATCAGACTTAGAGAATGGATGTGTTCAAAGCATATCAAGAATTAGGCTACAGAGAATATGTCCTTTGTTAAAGTATTCTCTTGTGATTTCAATATCCTCTTCCATCCTTTCAAACTCAGTCTAAGATTTGTGCAAAGACATTGCAGAGTAGTTGGCTAGGCTAAGGCTAGACAAACAGGAAATGAGAGTCAACTGCTGCCAGGGACTTGGGTCTGTCCTATCACAAACAAAAAGTGTTGTCCCCCCTTTTCCATAATTCAATTTCAATTCAATTCAATTTTATTTATATAGCCCAGTATCACAAATCACATTTCCCTCAAAGGGCAATAATCTGAAATGTCGTTGTGTTTTGACTCTTAGAGCCACCATACATTTGCATAAATTTGTCATGTTATTTTATGCCTTAACCTCAGAGACAGATCTCGCAAAATCTGGACAAATAAAACAAACCTAAATTTACATTTTGGAAAAGTGGATGATTTATCATGTAATCTACAGCCTGCAACTGTACACAGGAACAAAGCAGGACGGTCCCCTGCTAATAGTTACAAGAGGTTTGTTTTGCCACTTAGCAGGGGTGGACGGTGGGGCCTTGGCACACGTCAAAGACTGACGTCAACACGTACCCTCTATTTTGATGATGAGCGGGGCTCCCTTTTTGTTTGCATTTGGATGTGCGGATTGTGTCTTTACGACATATCCCGTTTGTTGGAATCCTAATGGGACTTCCGTTTTGACAATAACAACAGTTGCTACACTTGTTAAAAACTTGCATTGGAACTTACCGGCGTCTTTTCCGTCCAGGTATCTGACCCGCAGGTCATCCTTCGAGTCAGAGCTGTAGTGTCGTGTCACTGCTCCGTGACCGTTAAGGCGAGAAGAAGGCGAGACTTTACCGGAGCAAACATACTGTCTCGAGCAGGAGACGGCCGCTGCCAGCCTGCACACGGTGTCCGCTATCTGCATGTGGAAGGCTTGCCTCAGGGCTCTGCGTCCCACCAGGACCGCCATACTGAAGAGCTGCAGTTTTTTTGACTTTCAACTTTGAACCCAGTCACGTGTTGTCGTCACGTGAATTATTTGCAGTCTGTTAAAGGGGAGACACAAGACAAATATTACAATTCTAAATTTTGTAACGGATTTGTTGAAAATGATCGATGTTGACGCTAAAGTATTTGATTACAAAAGTAGACTTTCGCATAAATATTACCATTCAAGTCCTTATATTATGAAGCCAGATAACAATTGAAATCGTCATTTCCGATGCAAATCTTAACAAAACTAACATTTCACATAAAACAACGCTGCAATTTTGCGATTGGTTGATACAAGAAAACTATGGCAAGATGTCTTCAGCTTATCTTGACAAAAAAACTATATGTAATTTCTCTTTGTATTACCAGAATATGTTGCATAGATTCCATCATTTTCATAGATCTAAACAGAATAAATGATATCATGTCAATGTCAGTTCAGGTAAACATTTCATATTAACATTTACATTTACATTTAGTCATTTAGCAGACGCTTTTATCCAAAGCGACTTACATATGAGGAAGACAATGGAAGCAATTATAACAACACAAGATAACAAAAGGCATAAGTGCACCAGAAACAGAATCAGAATCAGAAATACTTTATTAATCTCCGAGGGAAAACTCTTTGTAACAGCAGCTCACTATCAATTCAGTGCACACAAGAATGGAAGTACTAAGCGAAGCAAAAAGCAAAAATGTCTGTTAAAGCCCAGCACAGAATACAAGCTAAGGATAGGAAGTTATTTTTTATGAAAAGAGATAGAAAGGAAGAAGAAGTCAGTGATTGTTAGTTAGGTGTTGTACGGAAGAGATGCATTTTCAGGTGATTTTTAAAGGTGGTTACAGAATCTGTTGATCTTGTAGGAGCAGGCAGATCATTCCACCAATGTAGAACGGATCCAGAGAAGGTGTGCGAGACAACCAACATTGTTTTCAGTGTTTCTGATGTAATTGACCTTTTTCACTGCACAAGTTTTGACGTTCCTAGTAGGAAAAGCAAATGTGGAACCAATTATATTAATTATTGCTCTGTTCCATTTAAGTGTCCCAGCATGCAGAATAACCATAGTCCTGGAACTGTACCCTAGAATGGACCAGAGCCCTTGTTTCTTTTTATTAATTACACTTGTATGTTTAATCCTATTGAAAGTCAAAATGTCAGCTGTGACAGGTTTATCTGAACATAAGGCCCTACATCAACACTCAGACTATTTTAATTTAAGGCCTCACTTCACCCATATTACTATATTTCCCCATGATGATATTAAGCCATACAGATAGTCAGTCAGTCAGTCATTTTCTACCGCTTGTTCCCGTTGGGGGTCGCGGGTGACTGGAGCCTATCCCAGTGACTTTGGGCCTTAGGCGGGGTACACCCTGGACAGTAGCCAACTCGTCGCAGGGCTCCATACAGATAGTTTCAACTTGAATTAAAAAGGTTTTGAGTTTTATGCGCCTTTTAAAATCCTCCACCACCCTAATCCAAATGTGGTAAATGGTTCGTGTGTCTACTGCATCAAATGAAAAACTCAGTGGCAATGTTTATTGACCATTGAGAATGAGGAATGATACTTTTTTTTTTTTTCCTTTATAATACTACAAATACTACTTGAAACTATTTTTTCCATAACACACAATCAGATTTCATAGGCCAGGTCAGTGGTCCACCATGAACCTAGATGGATTTCATTATTCCAACTGAACACCATGATCAGTTTTAGATCCAAATAAAGCCGACAACATTATAACACTGGGTCTAAATGTGTTTTCTAATTCTCAGGTCTCATGCCTCTCACTGTTGTTTTAAGTGATTGGGAAATAACTGAGCAGAACTTTAGACATCAGACTTAGACTTAGGAGACTTGAGATTTACAAACTGTGAAAGAACTTGAGTGAGATCTGATTTTCCCGAGACTTGACTGAATATCAAAATGAATAAGAGCCAAAATATCATCATTGTTATCAGATTTTTTATAAACTCTGAAATATCAATATTAGTATCAGTCACAAAAACCTAGTATCAATCAGACTTTTACTTCTATTTTTGGGAGAACCAATGTTTTCTCTGAGGACACAACACTATCTTAAATTGGAGATATATTGCACATCAATTTATTTTTTGTGCATGTAAAAATAAAAACTGAAAAGAAATAGTACATGATTCAGTGGCAAGACATTTATTGTAAACAAAAACTCACCATTACAATAAATCTTGAGAAAAGTGTTCAGATACAGGTAGCTGGACTTCAGGCTGCTGGGCAAATAGAGATATTCCAATCCATGACAGCAAATGCACACACCAGTCTTTTGAAATTAACTGCTTATTTGATATCATATCAACTAGGGTTGACTGAAGTCAGCATTTTTACATTGACAACAGAGAAGGTCATGAGGTATGATAGTTCTGGATTTCTTAACATTTAATATTACAATTACAAGAACTGTAAGGGTATAATGCTGAATGCTGTTAAATGTACTATAAATTGCGAACATTTGATGTGTCAGGATATATGTCAGAGGTTTATAAAATCCAGTTCAACACTCTTGTTCGTTCCATCTGATGGTAGTCACCATTCTCCAGTCAGTGTCAAACACATTCTCGATTTAACCAGCAGTGTGGAAGGTTTAAATGATCAACAAAAATCCACTAAAAAACGAAAGAAAAGCAATGACTATTTGGCAAATAGTGAACAAGTGTAGCAGAGCCTATTTCAAAGTTACACTAAACTTAGGTTAAAGCCAAAATCTGGAACTTTCTGCTTTTTTAAACCACAGCAGAGACAATGGAGCATGTAGTTTGGTGTCCGTGAAGTTGTTTCAGCTCACTGATGGAATGCAGTGACAATGTCTTTGACTGTAACATATACAAGAATGTAGTATTGATACCGGGAGTGATGAAGGTATGCATTAACATAGTCAACCAGGACAAGAGAAAACAGAAATGGTGTATTTTATGGTCTGTAATTTTCTAATAGACTCCTAAAAGTTTTCATGAAAATAAGTATGTAATTTTATATGTTTGTCCATATTTTTGCATGTTTGGCTGACCTGTTGTGCACTGACTAAAGCATTAGAAGTTAATTTGAACTAATACTAAGTATTGGGAAGTGTACCAATTAAACATACATTTACCATAATTAGTACCAAATGACAGTTTATTTCAGGAAATGTCTTGGAAATTATTGGGAAATTATTCAGAAATTACAAACCCATAAAAAAAAAGCAATTCTGAACATTGCTCTAAAGCAGAAGTATGGACTGCATTTCCAAACACTGTAAACCCTGCCGCCACACCAACATACAAATGGGTAAAAAAAAAACATACTACATTATTAAAAACAATACAGATTTCAGTTTTAAGGCAAAAAATGGCCAGACTGCAAACCTTTGGCAACATTTGCCAAACTGCCCCCCCAGCCAAACATGTAGCGGCAGCAGGGCAGGCTGGAGCTAGCAGTTAATAACTGGGGTCTTTTCCAGCTCCAAAAAAATCAAAGCAGAACAGTGTTCAGTGACAGTAGGTGTATACTGATGGGCAGAGCCCAGTGACAGAGAGTCATAAACAATTTTGTAAAAGGACAATAAAAGCTTCACAATTGACAGTTAATGATGTCATTGATTAACAATTAACTGTAAATTCTCAAATAGTGCCCACAAATCCTTTATTTGGGATACCTCGACTACAGTGAGGTGTTTATTTGAAACAGGCTTATATAAGATACGGTCTTTCTTTCTATTGTCGTCTGTTTTATAACTACAGTTAATCATATTTTATTAAAAAGTCTCCCTGTTTTCTGATCTGCTTCTGTTTTGATTTGGTGATAATGCATGTTTACCTGTTAAACATGCATTATGTCGAATTGTATAATGTACCTTTCAGCACTAACTTGATCAATTGAAGAGTCATGTCATACGCACCACTGCTCTCAACAGAAATACGGTTTTAAATCATCAATTAATTCCAGTTGCTTTCACGTTGCCATTTGGTTCCGATCCCTGATCGCTACTGTCAATGAAACTCAACATTTCCTGCACAGATTATACCCATTAAAAGCCTTCCAGCTCCCTTAAAGGGAATAATCCTACCCATTCCTGATCAGCTTTTAATGTAAAAAAAATTGCAGAGTATTAATTTTCATTGATGATAAATTAACAGCAGTCAAAAAAACACCAAATTAAAACAGTATTTGTGTTAGAGAAGAGAAACTCTGAGGAGCAGAGTGGTATAATATGGCTGATGTTGTACTGATGGAATTAGGGCTGTGGTATTTTACATTATACTGAATTTACCATATCAACTGGTACAGTACAGGTAATTCCACTTCTCCAAAATGTTTTTTTAAATCAGCCTACATTAGCAAACACCCTCTTTTCGTGCTCTACCAGCTATTATTTGAACACCTTTAATTTGAAAATTTACAGTAATCAAAACATTGTTTAACCCTAATATCAACCACAGAAGTGCAGCAGCAAATACAGTGGAAATGCAAAACATACGACGGTCATTCATGATGATGATCAGTGGTGCTTTTGGTTGACTCTGTCACAGACCCTTTCTGGGTCGTGATCAGTCTTCTTAGAGAGGCCACTTTTGCAGACAGGTTGGCAAGGCCCTGTTTTAGATACAAGTCATCAACATCTGAGCCTTCATAGGATGTTTCTTTAACAACCACAACGGTTTTGTTTGAGATAGGGCTCGGGGTTAGCCTGCTACTCTTGCAGCCATTCTGCTGCATCTCTGTGCTGCTTTTATGCCATTCCTCAGACCGGTGGGTCCAGTCTTGCATGTTGGTGACCTGTAATGACAAAGGGCATGGAGAGGACTGGGTGTACTCTGAAGAGTCCTGAGTGGTCTGGTAGCAGGTCTTTCTAGAAGACTCGTATTCAGGGTCGATGGCCTCCACTTTGATTTGAATGGTTCTGGCTTTGATCCGCAGTTTATGGGGCAAAGCTGAAGAACTTGAATCTGGCACTTTGTGTGTGGCGACAATGACACTTCTTGGATCAGCTACAGATGGTATTATCCCTTTGGGGACCTGCTGCTCATCCTCACCATCTGATGATTTGCTTACAGCACCATCATCTGAGCTCCTGGGGGAGTTACTGGATGATCTGGTGATCTGGAGGAATGAAGCATACTGGGAGTAGACTCCAGACAAAGGACTGGCCATGTAGTTTCTATAGAGTTCACAGGGACTATTCCTCTCCGGTGCATAGCTGCTATTCTCTGCTGGTTCTTGCTTGACTTCTGCAGTCCTGCAGATACTAAAGTTACCCTGAGTTGCAGTACATGTCTCTGACATGTGAGGTGAATGCTTGATGACTGATATACAGCTGCTGCGCAGGTGAAGCGGTTCCAAATCCCTGCTGGAAGAACCTTGGCCAGCACTGGGTGGAGCAAACTCCTGGTAGGGGTTGACAGTGGAGGAGCTGGGTAATTTCTGGACTTCTTGAGCATATGCTGCCGAGCTCACCAGGCCAAATTTAAGTTTCAACGACAGCAGCTCAGCCTTGAGGGAGGCATTTTCCTCTCCGAGAGCCATCAGCTTGTTCTCAAGCACCATGTCATTTATACGCCGCTTCTCCCTCGAGCGTTTTGCTGCCTCATTGTTTTTGCGCCGCCTCTCCCAGTAAAGGGTGTCTTTCTTCTCTTCTGGGATAAACTCCCTTTTCCTGCGACAGGTAGCTTTAGCCTTGAATGGAATTGCGGAGATTTTGTGGCCTATCAGGTCTCTGTTAGCCCCTTGTAAAGCCACAGCCAGGACCAGGGAATCCTCTCCACTGTACGACTCACTGGAGTCCACCTCTTGCTTGATTGATTGCATATTATCACTGTTGGCTGCTGTCAACATGCTCATAGGCTTTAACTGTAAACCATAATGCCTGTATGGTTATAGTAACTGCCACATTGGATGAGTCCACTGAAGTCGAGGAAATCTGTGGAATAACAGACAATAAGAGGGGATTTATATGTCAGTGTCAAGTTGAAACATAGTTTCAAGTTCAAGTAATGTATTTCCACTAGGGTGGGTATGTCTCCATCTCCACAATCTGATACAAAGATTATAGAGACATTGTAATATTATGAGTCGATACGGATGTTTCATATTGAGTCAGCTCAATCAAGGATTTGATATTTCTACTTGTTCTGTTATTAAGTAATATTGCTTTTAACTTAACAAATTATAAAAAAAACCAAACATTTATAGCATTTAAACACAATATTTTCTAAATGTTTATTTCAATGAAAAAATCTGAAATGCTGCAGAAAATTGTAAGCCACACCAGCGTTAATGTCTTTTCATTCTGGTCAGTGAAACACTGGGCAACTTTATAGCCAGTGCCCAAGGAGGAGGAAGTTTTTTTTTTATTGAAATGCTGCTGACTGACTATACCTCGTAGTCCAGGATAGTGTCATCCATCTAAAGATTGTCCTTTTAATTAAAACCTTACAGCTCCAGCAATTCCCTTCAGCCAGGAGGAGTTAGGGGTCAGTGTGCTTTGGAAGTAGTGATAGCTGCTGAGGCTAGCATTAGCTGGCCTCAGACTGTACTGAAAGTAGATCAGTCAACCTGGCACTTCTTTTTCAGGTAGTGAATGGCCCGAAGTAAGTACGCGGCTGGGGAAAATTGTTGTGTCATAATTTATGTTTTCTGTCTTATTGTTGTCATGATATTGTTATAACTTTTTGATTATCTTGAAATACTATAATAAATACTAGGAAGGAGCAAAAAAAAATGCAGAGAGCCAAAGTGAAACCGGAGGTTCTGTTCCAAGAATTACAAAAACCTAACTCAAAATCCTATTGACATTTTGTCAATCCAGCCTGTGATTTGGCTGGTTGGGGTTGGCAGTTAGATCCCCAGCTCCACCTGTCCACATGTCAAGTGTCCTTGGGCAAGACACTGAACCCCAAATTGCTCCCGATGGTCAGGGCACCACCTTGCATGGTAGCTGGCTTGATGAGTGTATGTGAATGGGAGACTGAGAGGCAAATTGTTAAGTGCTTTGAATAAAAGCACTAAATAAATGCAGCCATTTACCATTTCATGAGGCCCGCTTCTAGATAGGGCTAGTAGTTTTTTGAAAAGCGATCTAATATCATTGTTTATTTAATATTTCTCCTTTTAGCAGCCTTTAAAAACACCATTTCCCATTAGCTCTAGGTCTTTGTGAGCTAAACGTCACGGCTCGACCAAAGAGAGGAGTCTATTGCAAGTCAAGCAGCTATCTCAGACATACGGTTTTATATCAATGTAACTGTATCTCTCTGCGTCTCTTGTTTCAGTACTGCTGAGATTACAAGGCGTTCAATAAAATAACTTAAAATGTAAGGAAAAGAACATGACCGAATGAGTTCCATTTTTAATCAAGCATGGTTTCCTCAGATTCTCAAAAAGTTCTACATGCGTTTTTAGTCAAGGTTTAAAAAATATCCTAAAACACCGAGAATTTTTTAACAGGACACATAAACCTTTATCTGGTGCAGACAGAATGAGTAAATATTGTTTTGTTCAGTCCATATCCTATAACAATGACCAATTCCACTTTTAAAAAAAGCCTTACTGGAAAATAAATGGCGCATCATATTACCAGTGTTGCTTAAAAGGTGTAATATTAAGACTAAGCCGATGCTTGAAGTATTAATAAAGTAATAATGGATTATTATAGCCCATTATCACCTTAAAGATAATCTGCATAACGTTTTAAAGTAACCTCTACTCGTGGGCTTAAAATAATGGTTTCGAAGTCGACTGCTACTTAAAATGGCAATTTAGCCTGTTTTGGGCTTCCAAGCTCACATACATATAGAGAAGGAAAAAAGGACTAGAAACAGTTGTACTCATAACATGTGGCCCGGCAGAAGCTCAAACACAGAAACGCACAACCTGTAACCTCAGGCCTATATTGCACATAGTCATCCGAACATACACAAACATAAATAATGTTAATTATGACTGCAGCAGAAAGATGTCAGTTTATAGAAATAAAGGTTAGGGGTGTGGTAAAATGTCCCAAATAAGTGTCTTTCCTGACTTTGTGTCTTGATTTTGTTCTTGTGGAGTGGGTCTACATTTAGGAAGTAAATTATTAAGGGAGAAACATGATTAACTAGAAGAGTGCACTCAGTAGATTTCAGATCTCCACCAGGTGTGTCTGAGGGCATGTGGGTGGGGAACAAGGAGTGTAGGGCAGGCTGTGTGTCCAGCGTACGCAGGAGAGTAGTGGAATGAAGGGGCGAAAGTTGTTTTGTATAGTATAGTGCAGTGTACGTTTTTATATACAGATGTAAACAGAGTTTTTAATAAAGTGTTTTTGTATAGTTTAGTCTCAGTTTTCTTCAAGATGCATAGAATAGTGTAATGGTATTGTATGCGAGCGTCCTGGGTACGCCTATCTGTATAAACTTAATAAGGAAACAATAAATGGGACATTTTGTTATTTATTTACTAGGTAAGCCTTGTTTTTAGCCTAGCTGATCGCCAGAAATGCCTTTTGCTCGGTCTATGAAAAGACAAAAGTCTAAGCTTTACGATAGGCTCAGTCAATAAAATAATAAAAAAAAATTGTGAATTACTGCAACCAGGGCAGGTCCCTGAGCACACAGTCATAAATGTGAACAAATAAATATTAGGCTGATGCAATTTGGACCTCTGTAGACTGGAGACTTTGAGAGGGCATGGTAATTGTCAATCATTTCTTAATTTGGCCAGTGAAAAACTAATTTCACCAATCCGCCACCGGAACCAGTTATCACTTTATCATTCAGCAAGTTGCTTCACAGTATTATGGGGGGGCAGGTACACAAACAACTCATCATCCATTGTACCAATTTACAAGGCCTAATTTAAACGTTTGTTCTGACGTTAGTAAGGCAAGGGCACCACTGTACTTCCGGTCTCCACTGCTTTTCTAGCCTGTTAGCTTACTACTAGAATTTCCCATAGAGGTTAGCGAGTAAGCTAACATTAGCTTCCAGTTTACTGCATAAAGCCTGTGATAGCTAATAAGCCACCAGCTATCCAACAAAACTTGGTGTGATTTCTAAAATGAGATCACTTCAAAATGTTGATTAAAAACGTTGTTGCCTCTTGATACTTTGATCATTTGACTGGAGCTAAAAACTCCCGATTAAACATTAAAAAACTGGTAAATTTGCTTCTCGTGTCGAACCTCCCCCTTCTCCCTATGAGAAAGATGATTGGCCAATTTAAAGAATGATTGAAAGTCACCACGCCCTCTCAAAGTATCCGGGTCTGCAGAGATACAAACTTGGGTCTGATAGGCTACCCTACTCGGCTGATGAGTCCAGTCATATGCTAGATTAGCTGCGGACTGATACACACACACACGGCCACGATCCCCTCCAGGCAGCGATAAAAAACACGTAGACCAATGTAGTAGTAGTAGTAGTAGACTACTGGAATGCACTTGAAGCTTAATGAGATTTAATATTATCCCAAACAAGTCCAGTCTTCTTGTGGTAGTCTACTAGGCAACTTGCAATTCTGTGAAACTGAATGCAAATGTTACCATTTGAAATACCAGCCATAGCCGAGTAATGCACTCTAAATATTTCTTTGTCTATTTTCTGAGATCACTGGGGGAAGAGTTATACAGCAGACGTTACAAATGTACAGAGTTTGCACAACACGGCTTAGGTTATGGATGATCACTCCCTTTTGTCTGTCCAACGTTAACGAGGCAACAAATGACATCAAGTCTAAATTTGGAACACACTTGATAAACTGAGGATCGGCGCGGAGCACAGCGGCCTGTCAAAACGGCGTATTGCCCCACATGCCTTTATTGTGTCCATATTAGGCCTACACAATAAACGCAGCGCCCCCCTCTTCCCCCTCCTCCCGGCCTCCTCCTGCCAGCAATTTCTTTGACTGCAGACATTATGCAATATTTGTGGCATAACAATACGGGCCTGTGTTTGTTCTACTCTGTGTATAAGTAAAATATCTCTTAACGAATAAATAATACAAAGGTGTTAGATAATTAACGTTTTGTGTAACAAGCTGTACTAAGACAATGTGCGCATTCACTGTTACATGACATCATTGCCTGGCTTACTCATGACACTGGCGGCTGACGCGTGGGGTCTATCTACGCCCTAAAAAGTAAGCTGTTATAATGTGAGGATAAACTGCCTAAAGTACAGTATAGAAAACGTTGCTTTGTTAACGTCACATGGATTAACTTACAGAGTCGTTGCAGTCACACTCACACACCGACAGCAGCCATAAGGCGTTGATAACGTGACTGCCAGCCACATCAAATTCTGTTAAAACACTGTGTCGCAATCCTAAACTCCAGCTGGCAGGCCTTCGTAACGTTATCTGAATCAAATTCAATACATGTCTCTCATACTGGCCACAATCCTGCTTTCATTAGCTAACGTTATGCACACGCGAACAAGGCTACTCCTACAGTACAGTATAATTAATAATAGCCAACCGAGATAATACACATTAATGTTACCTCGAACTTCAGCTTGGTTACACCTAATTCCTAACGTGGCTATTCTGAATATAAAATGGGTTTAACGAGCAGAGGTTATCCAGTTGATTGAAATATATGATAGCTGTATGTGATTTTGCGACGTTCTTCAGAACGCCTGAACACAACACCATCAGCAGAAATCTGTGTAACTCTAGGAATAAGACATTAACACAACATTAGGTTTAATGTTAACATCAAAACAAAACTGTACCTTCTCTACCAGCTGGTCGGAGGGTTTGGTCTGATTTTCCTCCGCGTGTCATGCACATGGAAGAAGTTTAGATTTCGCATCAGCTAATAAGGAAATAACACAATAAGATCATACAACTTGCAAAGTACCTAGCTTTACTCCCTTGGCTTTTTCCTCTCAAGGTGGCTACTGACTCATGGATCTGTGTTAGTAGGTCAGTGGTTAAGTGTATTGGCAGCATGAGATTAAATGACAGTTAATGCAACCAATCGGAATGCAGAATGTTCCAATTTTAGCCAATGACTCTTGGTTCAGTAGAGAGCTCGTATCTCATATAAAACGTATGTCGTCATCCACAATACGTGTGGAGCACTTGGATTTTCACGATTTTACATCGAAATCTCACAGACTTGTTTATACTACTACTGCTAATACACAAATAAGCACCTTTCTAAACAAGGTTGCAAAATGATTCACAATGTGCAAAATTGATTGGAACTTATACTGATGCAACTAGCTCTATTACTACTAATGCTACTACTACTGCTATCACTACTACTAATACTACAAATAACATAGTTAAAATGCAAACTAAAAAAAGTACAGTACTTGGCAAGATAACAACTAAACTTAACCTGCACAATCTTCATAATGTCATATTTATTGGTGGAAGAAGCATTCAAATCCTTTATTTAATTAAAATGAGCAATTCCACAGTTTGAAAATACTTCATTACAAGTAAAAGTTCTGCATTCAAAATTTTATGTAAGTAAAAGTACATAAGTATTATCAACAAAATATATTCCAGCTTGAAATAAAACATGTTTACATGATGTGAAGTAGTATAAAATAATAAAGTGAGGCAATACGAAAAATATAAAACATGCAAGTGGAAAAAACTGAACATAATTTCATAACAGAAAAAGAAAATAATTAAAAGGATAACTGCTCAATACAAGAACAGTAAGAAAATACAAATTCATAAAAGTAACAAAATGCATTTCAATTATATCCAGCTACAATATACTCTGCAGTATAAAATGCATCATCATATTTAAATCTACATTTTGTGCGTGAGTGCAACACACTAATGGAGTGATACAAGTGCCAGGTGGACCTGTTACCATACAACTCTGTGTTGTGTTTCATCACTTTATTTGCTCATACTGCTTAATACCTCTAGGGGCCACTGTTGAATAGCTGGTGTAACTTTGACTGCCACTTATATCTGAAGATTCAGATCTGTATAGTGCACACTAATGGGACACTATGTTATATATGTGCTTGATCAAAGGGGAAGTTGAGATGTCCAGGTGCCACACAGGTGTGACATATGGGCCAAAATGAACTGTTACCAAAGATATTAATTTAAATGTACTATATTATAGTTAAGTGTGAACCCCCCTGACAAATCTGCACTAGGAGAAATGGGATAAACAAAGGAAGTGCACAATACAATTTTATAAACACATTAAGACACAGAGCGTAGCCCTTACCATTGCAAAGCTCTGATTTGCCAAGAGGAGAAGATAGAGTTCCCTCGGCCAGCTGACCATGAGGCTCAGTTCCTAACAGTACACAGCCCCACACAATGTGGACCAACCAAAGCATAACCAAAGGCATCTTCAAACCTGCTGTACCTACCAGTTAGACCATTATTACAACCACCTGCAATATGGTATAATGCAGCACTGTTCAACTGTTATTGTTCTATAGGTGAGATCCTAAATTTGCCAAAATACTACATACACTAGGCAGAATTCTGGAGAAATATGTACAAAATCATGCACATGACATCTCAGGTATGGCAGGATGCAGCCATGAAAAACATGGCATCTTATGAGTTTGAATGTTTCATACAAAGCTTCAGTAAAATTTTGGGACCAACATATAGTATTATTTGTCATACAGTATTATGGCGTTTTTTCTTTGTTTGGTTTTTCTACATTTTAAACTACATTAGGAAAACATTGAGGGGAAAGTCATGTTTTAAAGGGGTAAGTCCAATGTTATTCTCCTATGTGGGCTCATATAAAGATGACTTGATTTGTTGTATTGATTCTATCTATGGGAGCATGTAATGTGGAACAGTAACACAATGTATGGCTTCAAAAAGGTGCTAGAATTCAAACAAACAGTCTTTGAACTTCACATAAACACATATTGGAGCAGAAACTCTGGAATGTGAACCCTTCTCATTCCCAGGTCATCAAATACTGACGAAAGCCACAGGGCTCACAATTCACCGCAGTTTCCCTGGCGCTTGAAACGCCACCAGGCGTTTAATAAACGGCATTCTAGTCACCACCAGGCATTTAATAAACCACCAGGCGTTTATATCGGGTGTGACGCCTCCAGGTGTTTATTTAACCCCTGGTGGCTTTTATTAAATGCCTGGCGGCGTTTGATAATGATCTCTGCCCTGTGGATTTCACAGCCAATTAAGCTGAACTGTAATCACCCACTCAGTAAAGAAGCAGGGCAGATCACACTAATCAAGCACTGATCTCTTTTGCTATTTCTTTTTTGTTTGTTGTTACAGTAACATTCCTAAGGGTGGCAGCAGAGGCCAATTTAAACTCCGATAGAATGTAATGGCTGACATTACTGTCTTTCAGAAGATGTGGTTCACAAATTAACCTCTGCATGTCCTGCTGTATTTATAACACTGTGAATGTGTAATCTCAGTTTGAATTGTAAAAATTGATATGAAGCTTTACACATATAGGATCAATTCATAATTATCTCTATCACTAACGATGTTATTGGTCGCACTGATGGAACATAATTCATATAATATTGGAGACTATATGCTAATTAATATTTCTGAGTGAGCAGGATTGTGATGCAGCCAGGGGCGGATCTACCTAACTGCTAGCTGCCCGGTTAGCCCCCAGCCTGCTAATCTCCAGCCTGCTAACCAGCTTCCACTGCCGCTGGATCCGGTCCTGGAGCCACAGTCCGATAAGCCCCCCCATAAGGAAGCGTGGCCGACATGGTGTGTCATTGCTGCCCAGCTGCTTGTCCTCATCACCACTCGGAGCCGGGGAGAGATGCCCTCCTCTTCTGCCTCCAGGGCCTCTGGGCCAAGACCAGTCCCTGCTGAGCCACAGCATCCATGTCCTGCCTCTGCTGGGCCCCTATTGTCCCCCGACCTCCCTGTTGGGCCGCTATGGCCTTCTGAATTTCTGTAGCTTCTTTTGTTGCTGGATTATAAGCCTTCAAACATTCACAAAGGTCAAGGTTCAAAGGTGAGTATCTAAAAGCAGGAGCCAGAAAGAATCGTCATACTGACATTACTCTTCAAGTCACGACCTTTCTAACGATGTATCGGGTTTAGCTCAAATACATCAAATGAAACATTTTGTTTGTTTGTTCTTTTTTAGTAGAACTTTTGACCAAAATTAACTTGTGACCTTCAGAGATTATTGTAGAATATTGCTGACAATCTAGGGAATTAGTACTACAGGCTTGGAGTATGACATGGTCCATTCTATCAGAATCTGTTTTATTTGCCGATGCAAGCATACAAAGAATGTGTCTTAGCATTTACTCCCAAAAAACACAACACAGGAGGAGAAAATTAGACAAAAGTAAGGTATTAATAATTAAATAAACAAAGTAGGCCTAATATTAAAATTGAATTGACAATTTAAAATCTATTTACTGAACGGAATAGTAATAGTTTTTAAATGGGATATAAAACTTGAAGTGAAATATTGACTGTACAAAGTAAATACAGACCGTGCTATAGACAAAGAAATTAAGTGTATGAAATATAAAGCTGACGAGCAAATATTAAATGCAACATGTGCATAAATAATTAAATTATATAACAGTGGAGGTTGAATGCAATGTATAATATAATGTCCAGTTTGATGAAATATATGAATTTGACAAGTGCAGGGATTAAATGAGGGATGTGAAAGGTAAAGTCCAGTTTGATAACTCCTTCTTAAGAAAGTTGATTTCATAATTAAATATCCTCTCTCTTGGCAAAACAGAGCTTTGCAATGGTAAGTGCTAGGCTACGGGCTACAAGGATGTTCTTCTAAAATCCACTGTACAGAGTTTTGATTGAGTGCTTTGTTTATCCCATTTCTCAAAGTACAGACGTGTCAGGGTCTATTGGTATCTGGTTTGAACCTGTTCGAGGCAGGTTGAGCTGACTTTTGGGGACTTTCCTCAGGCCTTTTTCACCATTATTTCCAGAGCATCCCACCAGTCCTATATTTTTAAAGTTTCTTATTGTTTACTCACAATGTATGTTATTATATACTGAGTTTCAATCATCATATATGTTTTTAGGCATATAACATTAGTACTATGTGTAGATTCAAACAATATACTGTGTGCTCATGTATGTGAGGTTAGTAGTGCCAAAACATATAACACATCTATAGATAAAAATACTGATGTCACACATATGTGAATGAAATTAGTCACATCATGTTCCATTAGTGTGTACTATTACAGATTATATACAGATTACTTTGATTTTGACAAAAAAAGACATTGGGGGCATAGGGCCTCAACTATTGTGTATTTTACTGTAATTAAATGTGCTAATTAAACCAACTGATATATCTATCTCGCTACAAAGTTTTTCTGGTTGTGGCTGAGCATTTTAAATGGCACTAACTAGGGAACCTTGCTAACTTGGTACAGAAAAATGTAAGTGTTTAAAGAAGAGTCCAGCTGCTATATCAGTATTAGGTATTGTCATGGTTTTGGTATGTAGTTCTGTTATTTTGAGGATGTCTTAGGTTTTTGGATTCTGTTAGTTCTGTCTTATTTTGAATTGTCTGTTCGGTCTGCGTTTTGGGGTTTTGGTTTGACTACTTCCTGTTTTATTTTGTAATGTGTCTGTTCCCTTATGTGTCTAGTGGTTTGACTACCTGTCCCTGATTTCCTGATTGTTTTTCACCTGTGTCTTGTTGTGCACCTGTGCCTCGGCAGTTTAGGCCTATAGCAGAATGACTAAGGGATGTTCAGGACTCACCTGAGCCAGACCTAACTATAAGCTTTATCAAAGAGGAAAGTCTTTAGCCTACTCTTAAATGTGGAGATGGTGTCTGCCTCCCAAACCCAAACTGGGATCTGATTCCACAGGAGAGGAGCTTGGCTCCCGTTCTACTTTTGGAGACTCTAGGAAACACAAGTAACCATGCATTCTGAGAGCACAGTGTTCTAGTGGGGTTATAAGGTACTATGAGCTCTGTAAGATACCACAGTGCCTGACCATTAAGAGCTTTGTAGGTGAGGAGGAGGATTTTAAATTTTATTCTGGATTTTACAGGAAGCCAGTACAGAGAAGCTTATATTGGAGAAACATGATCTCTTTTCCTAGTTCTTGTCAGTACATGTGAAAAGTATTCTGCATCAACTGGAGAATCTTAAGGGAGTTTTTCGGGCAGCCTGGTAATAAGGAACTGCAGTAATCCAGCCTCTAAGTAAAAAATGCATGGACTAATTTTTCTGCATTATTTTAGGACAGGAGGTACCTGATTTTTGCAATGTCATGTAGGTGAAAAAAGGCAGTCCTTGAAGTTTGCTTCATGTGGGAGTTGAAGGATAAATCCTGATCAAAGATAACTCCGAGGTTCCTCACAGAGGTGCTGGAGGCCAAGGCAATGCCATATACAGTAAATCTATCCGCTGATAGTGTGTCTTGGTGGTGTTTGGGGCCAAGCACAATAACGTCCCAGGTTACATATGTATCCATGGTTCCCTGATAGGGAACGAGACACTACATCAGCTGACGCTATGGGGAATGCCTTCAGCGTGACCGCCTCTGAATCTCTGTATCAACTTAGACCAATCTTGTTTGGGTTTAACGTCAACACGTGATGCACGCCGGCGGAACTGGAGGTACAAAGGGAGCCGGCTTCACTGTTGTCGTCAGACTTCTGATCGACTAAAGCAAGCCGCTCACATGCATGCCAGAAGTATGGCAGCGAGACGCAGCATCTTATTCCCTATCATGGAACCATGGTAACATACGTAACCTGGTACGTTCCCTTTCAAGGGAACTTCAACGCTGCGTCAGCTGACGCTATGGAGAACACAGTACCAACTCCGCCATGCTGAAGGGATGCCTGTCAGAGTGTGAAGCCAGCAGGGCAGCAAGAGAGCCACAGATCCCAGATTATTTAAGTGGTCGAGGCTGTAAAATCTCACAAAAGTGTGAGGCGAGGACCATCCCGCAGCATCGCATATATTGGAGAGGGGGGTTCCTGACCACCAAGCTCTGGAGGATGCCATACTCTGTGTGGAGTGGGCTCTTATTGACAGAGGTGAAGGGAAACCACGCACCTCGTATGTCGAAACGATAGCCTCAACTATCCACCTGCTAATAGTGTGTTTGGTAGCCGGGCAGCCCTTACGAGGGGGCCCGAAGCACACCAGCAATTGGTCCCAATTGCGCCACTGGGATGTCCTCCGGACATAAATCTCCAGGGCTTTGACCGAACAAAGCAGTTGCAGCCTACCTTCCTGTTCCGCCGACTCTGAAGGAGGATGGAACGCCTGCAGGACTACCGGCCGGGCCACCTCTGTGGGTACTTTAGGTATATAACCCGGCCTGGGATGCAGGATGGCTCTCACTGTGCCTGGAACGAACTCCAGGTTAGAAGGAGCCACCAACAGGGCCTGCAGATCTCCCACTCTCTTGAGAGAAGTCATGGCCAGCAGGAATGCCAACTTTAAGGCCAGACACCTGTCTGATGCATCGTCCAGTGGCTCGAACGGTGCTGTGGTCAGTCCATCCAGCACCACTATCAGATCCCACGGAGGGAGTGTGACTTGAGCCGGAGGCCTCCTCCTCAAGGTGCCACGAAGGAAACTGGTAACAAAGCAGTGCTTCCCAACCAAGCAGCCATCCACCACACTGTGGAATGCTGCAATTGCAGCCACATACACCTCGAGTGTAACGGGGAAAAGTCCAGCCGAAACCTGGTTTGGAGAACTTCAGCACTGAAGCCATTGGGCAGTGAACTGGGTCATGGTGGCGCTCTCGGCACCATGTAGTGAAATTTTTTTCACTTGCCCGAATATAGTTTCCCCGTGGAGGGGGCTCTAGAGTGTAAGATGGTCTCAACTACCTCGGTAGGGAGACCGGCAGCTTGGAGGTGGTCCCCCTCAGGAGCCAAATCCACAGTTTCAACCTCACCGGCTGGGGATGGAATATTTCGCCTTGGCCCTGTGATAGCAGGGGGACTCCTGACGGGAATCTCCCACGGAGGGCCGTCCAGGATGGCTACCAGGCCCGGAAACCAGATTTTGGCGGGCCAGAATGGGGCCACGAGCAGCAGCTGGGCCCCTGTTCGGCGAATCTTCTCTAGAACCCCCCGGAGCAGAGCAATCGGGGAAATGCATACAGCCGTAGCCTCGGCCACGGCTGCACCATGGCATCCAGCCCCAGGGGCGCTGGATGCACAAAGGAGAACCAGAGGGGGCAGTAAGCGTTGTCTGGGGAAGCGAACAGATCCACGTGTGCTCTGCTGAATCTCCTCCATATCATCTGCACCGTCTCAGGGTGCAGTCTCCATTCCCCTGGCTTTGGCCCCTGCCTCCACAGGATGTCCGTACCCAGGTACGAAAAGTGCTCTGAGAGGGAGCAACTTCCCCTGGGACCACAAGAGGATCTGGTGTGCCAGTCTGCACAGAGGGCACAACCTCAGACCACCTTCTCAATCTATGCAGGAGACCACCGCTGTGTTGTCGGAGCGGACAAGCACCTGGTGGCCCCTGAGTCTGGAAGAAAGTGCCTTAAGACCAACAAGACCGCTCGCATCTCCAGGCAATTTATGCGCCATAGATGCGGGGTCAACCAAAGACCTCGGGCTGTGCGGCCTTCCAAGACTGCGCCCCATCCTGTGCTGGAGGCGTCTGTCGAGAGTGTGCGACGGTGATACACCATTCCCAGCACTGGGCCCTGGGTCAGGAACACCCGTTGTCTCCACCTGTCTAAGGCACGCATGCACCTGTGTGTAACCCTGATCAGGCGAAAAGGATTGCCCCTCGGGGAAAATCCGGCGTCCCTGAGCCACCACTGCAGGTGCGTCATGTGCAGCAATCCAAGCAGAATCAATGTGGATGCTGCAGCCATGAGGCCTGGATAGATGGCAAGAAATGTAAGCACAGAAATGCCAAAGATATGTTTGAAGTACTTTAGAAACAGTGTCCCCATTATGTACTTTGTCCAGCACAGAGCAGGGCACTGACAAGTTTATTTTTACACTGTAAAATGTCCCACTCACTGCATATCTTGGCCACAATTTTTTAACCACATTTAAGGGATCTTTATCAAAATTGTTGCACCACAAGGGCTGATTGTCTTCCCTCAATGTGTTTTGTATTTATATATAAAATACACCATAAAACTGTATAACTATATACAGTGCTGTAGGACAAGGGGAAAAAAAGAAAAATGCTGTGTGTAATGTGGTGTTTGGCCACACCTTGGGGCAACAAACACCAGGAGATGGAGCCAGAGCAAAGTCGGAAGGAACCAATGCCAGCTGGGGATCATTATAGATCACCAGTACCTCCCTGCCACATGCTTCAAGCATAGGGAGAACCAGCTGGAGCTAATCTTCAATCAGCCCAGCTCGGGTTAAAAGATTCCTCTCCATCCTTAGTGGGGAGAGAAGAAAGCAAGAAGACTGACCTGCTGGAGGTGTACTCACAAGTACTGGGAAGGATTTTTTTTTTTGCTCCACTTCCCCTCTCCCCACTTGTTTAAATAAAAGGAAGACTTTTTTTGCAACCATATGTGATGCGTATTAGTCCTCTCACATTGGTCACCTTCTCTTATGTGCATACTACTTTATGTTAAATGTTAATAACAATGTTTTTATATGTATATTGAATTTGTTTAGTCTATTACTTTTCAAAACAAGCTTTACACCTACCATCTGTCTGGTAGAGAATATTAATTCTTCAGTTTGATATACCCAGCCATCTTATTTGTGTCTCTCCGGTCATACACCTTATACTGTATGTTGACATCCGGAGATACAACCAGTATTCCCAAATAGTTGAGAAACTAGGACCTTCAATCAATATGTTTAAATATGAAGCCAGATTCCGTTTCCGGGGATTGGGTGCCGAGGCCCCCGCCTTCGACAGCCACCCAATCCCCGGACACAGAATCTGGCTCTAGGGACATGGAATGTCACCTTGCAGGTGGGGAAGGAACCTGAGCTTGTGCAGGAGGTTGAAAGATACCAACTAGAGATAGTCAGGCTCACCTCAGACATCGAGTCCGAGTGGACCAGGTTCTCCCCCACCATTGTCAACGCGGCTGCTCGGAGCTGTGGCCATAAGGTCAACGGTGTCTGTCGTGGCAGCAACCCCCGAACGCGGTGGTGGATTTCAGAAGAAAGGGATGCCGTCAAGCTGAAGAAGGAGTACTATTGATCCTGATTGGCTCATGGGACTCCTGAGGCAGCTGATGGCTACCAGAAGCCAAGCAAGCTTCAGCAGTGTGGATGTGGAGGAAAAAAACGGGTCTGGGAGGAGTTTGGTGAGGCCATGAAGAAAGACTATCGTTAGGCCTCGAAGAAATTCTGGCAAACCGTCCAGCGCCTCAGGAGGGGTAAGCAGTGCCCTGCACACACTGTTTACAGTGGGGGTGGGAATCTGCTGACTTCGACTGAGGACATCCTCGGCCAGTGGAAGGAGTACTTTGAGGATCTCCTCAAACCCACTGAACATGTCATCCACTAAGGAAGCAGAGGCCGAGGGCTCAGGTGTGGACTCATCAATCCCCCCCAAGCTGAGGTCGCCGAGGTAGTTGAGAAGCACCTTGGTGGCAGGGCCCCTGATTACCTCAAGTCTCCGGATGTAATGGGGCTGTCTTGAATGACACGCCTCTGCAACATTGCGTGGCGATTGGGGACAGTGCCTCCTCTCCAGGTTACTGGAGGGTTCATAGGACTTGACTGTGTCCCTCGTGGCGACCTGTGGGGGGTCCGGGGCCCGCTGTTAAGGGCTGTCCGGTCCCTATACGACTGGAGCAGGAGTTTTGTTCGCATTGCTGGCAGACTTGTTCCCTGTGCATGTTGGACTCAAGTAGGGCTGCCCTTTCTCACCGGTCCTGTTCATTATTTTTATGGACAGGATTTCTAGGCATAGTTGGGGCCGGAGGGAGTCCGGTTTGGGGACCACAGGATCTTGTCTCTGCTTTGTGCAGATAATGCTGTCCTGTTGGTTTCATCAAACTAGCTCCTTCTGTGTGCACTGACAGTTTGCAGCCAAGTGTGAAGCGGCTGGGATGAGAATCAGCACCTCCAAGTCCGAGAGCATGGTTCTCAGCTGGAAAAGGGTGGCTTGCCCCCTTCAGGTTGGTGAAGAGCTCCCGCCTCAAGTGGAGGAGTTTAAGTATCTTGGGGTCTTTTTCATGACTGAGGTAAGGAGAGAAGGGGAGACTGAGCGACAGATCGGCGTATCTTCTGCAGTGATGCGGTCAATATACTGGTCCATTGTGGTGAAGAAAGAGCTGAGGTGCAAGGCGAAGCTCTCTATTTACCGGTCGATCTATGTTCGTACTCTCACCTATGGTCATGACCGAAAGGACAAGATCCCGGATACAGGCAGCTGAAATGAGTTTCCGCTGTAGGGTGGCTGGGCGCTCCCTTAGAGATAGGGGGGAAGACCTAGGACACGCTGGAGGGACTGTGTCTCTCGGCTGCCCTGGGAACGACTTGGTATTCCCCAGGAAGAGCTGGAGGAAGTGTCTGGGGAGAGGGTAGTCTGGGTGTCCCTGCTTAGACTGCGGCCCCTGCGACCCGTCCCTGGATAAGCTGAAGAAGATGGATAAATGGCTGGATGAACTTTTTGATGGGTCATTGAAAGCACCCCAAAAGAATGACCTCATCCATTTGGCTCTATATTGAACTAATTTCTGTAAAAATGAATAAAAATAAAAAAAAATTTGAAAAGAATCCCATCAGTATTCCTGGCCAGGGAAGTGTCCAGCTTGTTACTTCACACTCTTTCGTTGTGGATTGTTAAATAGGTGAGGATCTTTTTAAACTAGTGTGCTGTACCTTTGCATATAAATGAACATTGGTTACATTCAAGCCCTTGCCAAACGAGTTCACACAATGCTGATTAAGCCTATCCTCACCAGGTAAATTTTTCTGTATTTTGCAGCATAAGTTTCCCTTATTTGGTGTCTGTGGCGACATTCCTGTGCATGAGTATGATGCATTTTATGCGAACCAGCAATGACTAGTTTGGTTTGCCAGAGCAGACAGGGGAGCAACCCAGAGCCATGTAGAGATCTCTGTGATCCGCCATTGCTGTAAAAGATCCATTGCAGAAAATGTTTATGATTGTATAGTTTGTGTTAATATTCTTTGGCAATGTTGTATTGTATGCAGTCATGCCAAGAAAGCCACTTGAATTGAAATTGAACAGAGTTCACTCAACTTTCTGTCTACATGACTCAAACAACCATAGCGACGGAATAGGCTACAACAACTAGGAGTGAAACCTAAGAACTTCACAAAACTGTCTGATGTTCCAAATAAAAACAACTCCAGTTCAGAGGAAAGATTTTACTGTCAAAAAAAGAACGTGATCGAGGGCGAGGACAAACACGGATAACCATTGGTGTAGCTTTAGCTTTTCCTCGTTGGAGACAGCTGAGTGAAGGGACTTGGGGGAGACACAGATGTCACATTAGCTCTTGGACAGGTTGGTAAAATATTTGGAGTAGGCTATGTAGCTATTACCTTTACTCTACCTTTTAAGATTGGATTATTGACCTGGAACTGTGGAATTTCTCTGTATTTTTAACAATTTCTGAACATGAGCCTGGGTTGAGCTCACTGCAAGCATACACCATGAGCACGCATGGTGTAATTACTCTGACAAAAGTTCTGCTCTCCAGCTTGAAAGCAGATGACTGACCAATATGTTGGACCCTGGAGTCTGTTTTTAGACACTTTTAAATGTTTGTTTGGACATGGGTTGCCCAGATTTAATGGCTTGTTTTTCCCTTTCTGTGAATGTTCCTGCATTATTTTGCTTTTGCCCATGGACCAGTGATCTTTCGGGTCAAGAAGATCTCTTGTATCACCACCCTTACTTTATGTTTACTGTACAACCTGACATTTGCAAAATGGCGTGTTCCTCAATGAGTCCTGTCTTCTGGAGCGTAAACATTAATTCTTGACCTAGTTAATAGCAGTTTAACAAAATTATCTTAACTCATGGTCCAATTGCTAGCCTTTTCCAAAGCTTTCAATCACATCCCATGGTCTCCCTCAGCGAATTTGAGTTGGATTTAGTGTGACATATCAGTTATTAGATTTTCGCTTTTACAAACTAAGGGAACAGCCACCTAACATCTGGTACCAGTACATGGATGACACTTAAGAATCAACAGCTAGGATGGGTACACTGGCGTTCTTAGACACCTATGTTCATGTGTAGGCTGGTGGGTGCATAAAGACAACTCACATCAAAGATCAGTAGTGAGGACCTTCCTATACAGAGCACAACTCTTTTCAGTGAGGAGGAGTCCATCTTCAAACAAGGACAGAGGTTACAATCTCTGCATCATGTTGCCAAAATTCTATTGTGACTTGAGGACTAAGCTAACAACCCTATTCGCTCATGAAGACTGAAAGATCCATAAAAAAGTGGTTCTTGAGTTAAGTTTATTCTCTCAAACTCTGTGTTCTTGTTGTAAAATATACTTTCAGCACCACATTTTTATAATTTCCCCATTATGATTTTTAATTAAAGGGAAATATAATCCCAAAAATACATAAAATATAAATGAGAATATGAACCCCAACGGAAAGTTACAGTATGTGATCACTTAGATTCTTTTATTTGTATCAGCAATAAATGTATTTCTTACAAAGTACATTTTTTGGCTTAATGTAACTTGATGTGTTTAATGACAGATGGTGACAAAATATAATGAAGTGATAGCAAATGAGTTCCTTCTCTTACTGAGGGGAAACACACCATGTTAATTCATACAACTTTATGTGGTCATTATGGTAAGCATAAGCAAAAAACTGCTTAAACAATGAAAACGTGGTGAAAAGGACACATTAACACCAGGGTTGCGGTCGAACAGTCTTTTTTTGTTTTGGAAGGTTCCTAACTGAGTGACATAACTCGGAAGTGTTTAAGTGGCAGCCATGATAAGAGCTGGTCGAATTCTCTAAATTCTAAGGAAAGCTATCTCCTTTACCATAGGATACACCATGCTTAACGTGCTTAACGAAAGGAAATGAGATAATACTGTCCAACAATTCCTTGCGGCTGCAACATTTAAAGCAACGCATCATTCGGCCATTAATGGAAAGCAGACTCGCAGCAGAGAGAGAGGGAGTGTGTAAATATCAGAACGTGTGGACATGATATCAAAACTTTCTTTGATCATAAAGCCTAATGTTACTTTACAATTCTGTGGTTTATCAGTTACACGTATGAACTACACTGCAGACTGGAGTCTTTTTTAACAGTATAGATATGACAGAGACGTTATATATGCTTGTCTCTTCTATGAAACATCTGTATCCTCACTGCACTGCATTATTATAAACTATGATGATCTGGTTGTTGGTCACATCTCTCCCCCGCATCCAGGCGCTTTCTCTCCCTCTTCATCTCCTTGCATTTTCATGCATTAGTTCTGTGTTGTTGACTGTGTAGTTGTTGTCAAGTTTGCTGTCTGCTGTAGTGTAAAACGTTCTGAAATTGTTAATTACTATTAGATATAAGTTGTCCTGGCCATTCGAATTACTATTAAAAAATATATGAATATCGCGCACCATTAAGTATGATGTCATTATATAGACTGAACTATTCTCAGTAGACCCAACTGTGACTGACTTCCAGCGTCCCAGCCTGTATTTCTTTATTTCCATTCCAACCTTGTTAATGAAGTAATATTTTTCCCAGGGTTGTCCAAATTTATATTGCATGAAACAATACGGTAAGAACACACAGGGCGAAATAAGATGCACTTTTTGCAATCCATCTTCAGAACATTGCAGACCCACCTACTGTAAGTGCAGTAGGATTCTCTTAGCACTGTGGTTTTCTATTGCTAAATCCTTGGGATTATCTGTCACATCTTTCTTTGACCTTATAACGTTTTTCATTGAGGTCAAAGAAAAACGTTTAGGAAAATAAATACTTTTCGACCGCAGCCCAGGCTTAGCAATTTTCAGCTATACAGAAAAACTATAAACAAAAAAAATGTTCAAACCAAAGTACATAAATTATAAATCTGTACAACTTGGTTGTAAGTTGATGTTAAAAGTATCAACCTTGTGGGAAATAAGTCACATGGAATGAAACCTTAGTCATTGGCCTGATAAAACAACTAAAAAAACACAAGATTCTTTGTTCTTATTCTTTGTTCGTTTGATGGTGGTAAGTACATCTCACTGAGTATAATTACTAACAAAGTTACACATAGACTGTATCTTACATACTCCTACAACATGAATATTCATCATACAGTCTATTGTTCTATGATTGTGGCTTTCACAAACAATAGAGTAAAAAACTTAAAGATAACATTAAATTGTCATTAGGGGGTGCACATGTTTAGAACAAGTAAAACACTTGTCCACCACTACAGAAACCAGGGTTCACTTCTGGGTCCTGATAGCAATACTTGTGGTTTGGTTGTGCATTCACATAAATTGAACTCGCATTGTAAGTGGGTTGGAAGAGGGTGAGGGAATATCTCACTTTTTGCGGAACTAGCCATTTCTACTAGCTTAGCCTATACTGTAGCCTGTATAGTGGGGTGTAGTATCTGAGGTGGGATGGTGGGCGCTGAGGCCATGAATCCCACCCATGTGGCCTCCCTTGCTGGCAAGTAAAAAGAAGTGGATGGTAGCGCCATCTGCATTAGACAAAGCAAAACTTCTATCAAGGCAAGGCATCCTCTAAAGTACTTGTGGATAAGAAAATGTTTTGTGTTGCACAGCATCAGCAAGAACATAGATTCTTCTGAATGGCAACACTGTCAAAACGGACTATAGAGGATTGCACGATTCATTTTGCTTAATCATTGACACAGAAGTTTGAGAGGTACAAACATGAGACACATTGACATTCAAATGTGCCAGTACTATCTAAGAAACTCATTAAAAAAACATTCATTCACTGTTCCACAAAATTTCTCACTTCACTTTATGTTGCTTATTGAATTTTTGGCAAGCACAGCTCACAGATTATTTCAGCTCCACTGTTCTTTAAACAGCACCACACTTATGTGTCTGACAAGTTGATCTCCAATTCATCAGTCTGTGGAAGGTCATTGTCACCTAGCAATTCTGTTTCAGGCACTGACAGGTCTTCGTTTTGGACTAGCTCATCGTGGGACGCCCTGTCAGCCAAGTCCTCATGATTGGTCTTGGAGTCCTCATTTAGCAAAGCCGCTCGTTCTGTGACAGAAGTGTTGGAAGGGGCAGTGGTGACATAGCCTGTAGATGTGGATCCACTGCCACTATGGTGAGAACCAGCTTTGGTTACCATCTGTGGCGGGAGGTGCATCTGCTGGTGAGGCATGTGCATGGGTATTTGCATGGGGTAAAAGTTCTGCAGGTATGGGTAAGCTGGCATGGGGTGATATCCATTGACAGGGATGTAGAGCTGCGGGGGCACCATTGGCCGATGCAGTTGACCCTTCATGGACATGAACTGGGGTTGATGGAATGGCAAGCTCTTTTTAGGGCTGGTGTAGCGCAATGCATTCACTGTGCTCATGCTGATGTTGCTAACAGGGCTGGTGCTGAGAGAGCTGGTCTGGGTTGTGTTGCTGGTGCCAGAAGTTTGAGCAGAGCTATAGTTGGAAAGGCTCTCCCAGGATCGCAGACGTGTATGGATGTCCTTAAAGCGAGGCCTTCTTGCTGGAAATTCACTCCAACACTCCAGCATAACGGTGTAAATCCAGGCTGGGCAGTCATCTGGACAAGGTAGTAGCTGGTGGCTGCGCACCATCTCGATCACGTCCTGGTTGGAGTAGCCACAATATGGCTGCAGACCATAACTGAAAGTCTCCCACAGCAAGACACCATAAGACCAGATGTCAGAGTCGGTGGAGAACTTGCCATACATAATAGCTTCTGGGGACATCCAACGAATGGGAAAAGGACTTGTGCCCATGAGATTGTAGTAATCAGCAGAGTAGATGTCTCTGAACAGGCCCAGATCCAGGATCTTGATGCTGAGTTTGTCAAAGACCAGAATGTTTCGGGCAGCAAGGTCTTTATGGACTACTTGCTGGCTGGAAAGGTATTCCATTCCAGCAGCAATCTGGGTGATAACATGAAGGAAATCCCCCTGCTCCAGTGTGGATTTGACTGTCTTGTCATCATCTGAGCTGCCAACATCTGAGTTGGGGGAGCGCATCACCAAAAACTCGTGTAGGTCACCAAGGCTGGAGTGGGTGAATATCATGCTCATTGGCAGCTCTTTGGTGACCACACCCAGTAAACAAACAATATTTTGGTGCTGTAGGTGAAAGCGGAGCATTGCTTCGTGGCGAAATTCCTCACAGAGAGTGGCATCAACCTTGTCCTTTAATGTCTTGATGGCAACCACCTGAGTCTGCTCACCAGGTATGGTGCCATACAGGTGACCCTTGTAAACCATGCCGAACCGATCCTCGCCAAGCTCCTCCATAAACCGTATTGCTGACATGTTAATCTCCCGTAGCTTGGCCTGCAGCCACAAAGCAATAAATATGTCATCAATGTCATCAAACTGTATGGCCAACAATAAAAACTAATCTAACGCTTCAGCACTCGAATGTAACAGTTCCTAATTCAGTTGTACGAAGGTCACATTGTTTTTTATTACTAGGGGTTCAGACAAAAACCAGCATTGCATAAAAAAAGCATCTGCGCTTGTGGGGATGTGCTGCTTCGTGTACTGATGAGATGATGAAATAAGATCCAGGGATTTGAGTTTGAGTAATACATCCATGAGTTTTAAGGTTTATCAGACACCAAAACATTACACAGTAGTATGGGCCCTGGTGGTGACATGGATATAATTTTTTTAATAAAGCCCACATGCATTTTTTTAAGGATGACATGTGCTTTAGTAAGTCGCTTTGTTGACCAATAAAGAGCAAGGGTGCCTTGTGCTTTGTAGTAATGTAAAGCAAACTTAAGTTAACACCTGAATTATTATATAATCTTGAAGCCCCATTTTAAAAGGGCCCCTGAGTTTAAATCTAGTTTAATAGCCTCTATTATTTCAACTTACATGTTGCAAATTCCTCAATGAATTTGTGCATAGTTATTTATTAAGCAAAATTGATTAAAATGAATGAGGGGGCTGCTTTTTGTAATGCAGTGCTAATGTTGGTCTAAACACGGTCATACATCAGAAAGAATAAATAAAATATACCTATATCAATGAGCCTATGTATGCTGTGTGTGTATATCACCTGGTGTTTTTGCTGATTGAGGAGAGACAGCTCCATGTCCTGACTAGGTGAGCTGCTGAGCTGGCAGCGAGGTGGTGTGTCAGTCGATGTCTTTTGCTTATTGCGACACATGCAAACCAGAAAGAAGAGGCAAGCGATGACCAATGGGATGGCAATAGCAGGGATTAGAATGAACAGGATCTCCTTCCTAGGGTTCTCTGAAGGCTCTGGAGACAGTAAGATAATAGAAATATTAGCCAGTTAAGTTGTCTGAAATTGAATGTATTCATTGTAACAGTGTTCATTTGATTTTTCTTCGAACACATAATCTATGGTATCAACATACATACAAAACTCATCCTGATTTTATTTTCTACAGTGTTCTTCAACTGAGGTTTTAGTGGGACATCAGTCTACTCCAACAATCAACTAATAATAATGTCACCATGGATAATCCATATTAAAAAACAAATCCACCCGCATGGTGCAAGAATAAAATTCTAATCCGTTAAAACTGGTGGGGTCTTGCAACAATATATTCTATCACCTGAAAAGCAAATCACAGAATTAACAGAAAAACTACTGAGGGCCCAATGAGATCTTAGAACAAAAACTGAAACAAAAAGACAAACTGTATTTCCACACTTCCGAAACTGTGAAAAAGAGGTTATTTGTCATTACAGATATACAGTACAACTGACAATGATCTTAAAGCAGCAGGCAGACACAGAAAGGACAAAGATGCCTTGAGTCTTCTGACTACCTGAAGTGCTTTCACACTACATATCACATTCACCCCATTCACACACATTCCTACAGTGACGGCAGGAGCTAACTGCCCATCAGTAGAAAGAAATCTAAGCATTCACACACATCGAAGGCACAGCCTTCAGGAGCAATGTGGGGTTCAGTATCTTGCTCAAGGACACTTTGACACGTGGGCTGAGGAAGCCAGGTATTAATGCATCATATAGTAGGGCAAAGATAATAGATATAGATAATTAATTACATTAACATACATTGATAAGGGCAATTAATAACAAATAGTCAGTTAATGGTGATCCTTAAAATTCAACAAATTTGCACATATAGTAGTAGTAGTAGTAGTAATAGGATTGCAACATTTCTATTTAACTAGAAAATTGCATTTCCTGCAGAAAATGTGTTTGAATGCTGACAGCTGAAATTATTTTGAAAGCATTACTGGAAAAGCAGAAATGTGAAATGAATTGCCTGAAAAATCTGACAGCTTAAATGCATTGACTGCACCGCTGAAAAAACTGAAATATA
Source organism: Coreoperca whiteheadi (assembly GCA_011952105.1). Lineage (NCBI taxonomy): Eukaryota > Metazoa > Chordata > Actinopteri > Centrarchiformes > Sinipercidae > Coreoperca > Coreoperca whiteheadi. The sequence goes on along the minus strand of CM022482.1, from coordinate 3,005,523 downwards.
AAATTGGCAGAATTGGTAGACAGAAAAGAAAAGAAACATGAATGTCCTTAAAGAGCAAGTTACCATTTGAATGGTTTCTGTAGCTTAAAATAGGCAGAAGTAGTTGTCGAACAAAAAACATATGAAAGAAGAATACATTACAAAGCTTTGCTGAAAATGCAGAAATCTGAAATGAATTACTTATTTTGAAAATCCAGAATTTGTCCGTGGCCCCCCCAGAGAGCTCCTGTTACCATCTGGGGGCTTTTATTTTGAAAATCTGACTTCACTAGAGCGCCCATTGTGAGTTCCTGTTACCTGGCTAGGACTCAGTATGTGTGTGTGTCTCTTCAATGAAAAACTAGTTCAGATTCAAGAACTTTATTGTCGTGTGCAAGCACAACAAAATTGCAATTGCAACCACAAATGGTGCCTTTGTGTCCTTCACTTCACAAATATTTAAAAGAATAAATAGTCAGGAATGAGATAATAAATATAAAAACTAAAAATAAAAAAGTACAAAATTGAATCACTGTAAGTACAAATATAAACAATATATAGTATAAAATACAATTAACGATAAAAATACAACTATAACTAACGAGGGTGCAAAAAGCATCAGCAGCAAAAGTACAGTAAAGGTGCGGTGTGTACATGTCAGTAGCTTGAAGTGAGATGTAGTAATAAATAAGTTTAATCAGCTAATCCATATCAGATGTGTGTAACTGAAAGTGCTCAGTCATTAAGGCAGAGAGAGAGCCATGTAAAAGTTTCACTCAAAGAAGAAACCATCATTCAAAAACTGTAGGTTGTATTGGTGAAATTACCCCACCGTCAGCACTGGAAAGGCATTTCTGAACACGCAGATGTCTAATTTGTGTGGATAAATTTAAAAATTACAGTTTCGGCACATTTGTGTTTTTGCCTACGACCGTGAGAGGTAAAATATCATGTCAGTCTGACAACTGAAGGGCCCTCTTGGTGCTTTGAGGCAGAAAATTCAAAAACTATCAGTCCTATTTCTTAAATAATGCCATGAGCAGAAATAAGACAAATTTACCTACTAATTGATGTGGTAATTATGTATGAGGAGTGAAAGTTGTGAAAGTTACAAGGGATAAAGTACAAATACTTTGAAATAGCAGAAAGGCAGAAGAGGTTTAATAAGTGGAAAAAAGCTGAATGTAAGTTCAATAGTTGAAAGTCTTGAGACGTATAAAGTTTAAATGACATCTGTAGCTGAAAGTATCCAGAACTCGTAGCATTTCAAAATGGAGTAGGTTTGAAGTATTTGAAGATTGCTCCATTGACTTACATTGTAAAAATGATGTTGAAAAAAGCTTAATATTTTAAAAAAGTATAAAAGATAAAAGGGTGCACGGTGGCAGAGTGGTTAGAGCTCCTGCTTCTCAGCAAGGAGATGGTGGATTCAAATCCCGGACCAGACCAATGTCACACGATCTCTCTGGGAGTGGAAAATGTGACGTACATTGAAATATCCTGGGCAAAAAATTTACTATTGTCTAACACCACACCAATCTAGATAATTTCTCTCTGTTTTTGTCTTTTATTAACACTGTGTTTCACAAAAAATACCTTTATCAAAACATTTATTATCTTAGAATTACCTGAAAATGTTAACAATCCAATTAAGTATTAATCGCAATCTCAATCTAATTTATTTATATAGCACTTTAAAAGAACGAAGTTGGCCAAAGTGCTGTAAACTGACAAATACGCAAAATACATAAAATAGAACATAAAAATAACAAGAAAAATCTAGAACTTTAAAAACAGAGTTAAGAAACAATAGAATAACAATGAAAATAAAAGTCAAAATCCCTAGACTGTGTTAAAAGCCAAAGAGAAGAAATGTGTTTTAAGAAGTGATTTAAAAACATAAAGTGAGTCCGCCTGCTTGATATACAGCGGCAGCTCATTCCACATTATTATTATATTAAGAGTACAATTATTGCAATATGGTACTTACTGCAGGGCTGGATGTCACACAGGTCTATCCTGACCTGAGGGTCTAGGGTGAAGCACCAGGGCGCCTGCATCTGGCCTCCTGGGTTACGACAGAGGTTGTGACTTCCCCAGAGTTCGGGGTATTCCTGGGAAAGGTGGTGACTGTGAGGGTACTGAGCACTCCACGGCTGGCAGTGATGACCAGATTTAGTGATGCTGACTGTGCCCATGTAGTCAGCCCCACTTCCATTGTAGCAGCTGTGGTCTGAGGGGGAATCTGTTAAACAGACAGTGGCTCAGTATGGATGCGCCTCCTTCACACTATAAGAGAGGTGACTTTCATTTTGTAGATCTATAAAATGATTGCATATTCAGAACTTGTCCATTTTCAGCTGGTTCGGTGAGTGGCACATCATGTTACAGCCCTGTGATGTGTAACTTTATAAAACATGGTCACAAATTTCAACTGGACTGTTGTTCTAATGTTATTCACATTCAGTTACGTTTTATATTTCACATTTTGGAGCTTAATGTAACAAATCTAAATAATGCATTAATTGATTATCCCATACTTGATATAATTTTTTTTTCTGCTAAAATAATAGATACACATTTTGGAAAATGTCATATTTTCTTTCTGAGATTGAGATGAGAAGACTCATCAATCAGTCTGGTTGTTAAGTAAGTGTTTTTACATGTCTGTTGGTGTACAGTTTAAACAAACAAGACACAATATGTATTATTCTTTGGACAGAGACAGGCTAGCTGCATCCCCCTGTATCCAGTATTTATGCTAAACTAACCATGTCCTGACTCCAGGACTGTACTTAACACACAGACATGATATGATATAATCTGAACATCTTACGCTCAGAAAGAAAGCAAACAAATCTATTTCCCCAAATGATGACCTTGTGGAGCGTAATAAGTGAGGCGACAGGAGACAGAGATGCATCCAGTCAGCTTTACTCTCCACTTCAAACTATATCACTCAACTCAACAGTGAGGGATGTAAACAACTGAAACCACGCTAACCAACGGACAAACCAGCAACCCCTCCCATAAAGGTACAGTCTCTGGGTGAATGTCTCTTCCCATTCTCTTGTGGGTCACCACAACCTATTCCTTTAGCAGCAATAAAATATTACATCAAGTTTGGGATAATTCATTTCAAGCCTTGAAGTGTAAAGCATGTACAAGCATGTATAAGCATACTTTTACAGACAGTGACTGGTTGTTTGTACTTTGGCTTTAATGTGATTCCTGCACTTCCTTGCACTTCCGAGTGCATTAAACAAGTAAGCTACAATGACAGCTTTTCTGAAGGATTTAATTGAATGGATAAATTATTGTCGGTTTCAGTAAATGTTTGGTTAATTGACCAGCCCCACTTAGTACAAAGTTAGACTGTTCATTAATTACATGAGTGGGGTGTTTTTACATCAAAAATTGTAATGTGTGCATGCTGTAGCATCCACCTACATGGACCCAGTTTTTGTGGTGGCACTCCTATTCTCATACAAGAAACAGCATCAGGCGTGCCCGGCCGTGGCAGCAGGTGGCAGCTGGGGAGCTCCAGCTGCATGAGGATCATGGGATTGGATCGGGCGATGGTGTACTCTGCGTGGCACAGGTTCTTCTCCAGGGCCTCACACTCATCTCGACAGAGCTGGCGCCGCCGAGGGCCCCGAGAGCCCTCATCACACAGAGGGAAGACGTGGTAGCAGAAGGACGGGATGGCAAACCTGGAGCACTGATCTGATAGGTGGGTGGAGGTGCCAATCATAGTGAAGGCAGCTTGGAGGGATGAAAAAAAGAGACACATTTGTAAACAGTTTCCCACATGTTTACGTAATCTCAGATATCTTTAGTAGTTATAATTCTAACCAGTTGTTCATTAATAATAGTGTAATAAGTCAATTAAGAGAGCCAGTAGATTTTCTTACCTGTGATGCGGTTTTCACTCTCCCCCTGCATCTGCAGTGACTCAACATAGATGCTTTGGTTGCCGATAAAGCGAGCACAGGCAATCCCTCGGTATGGCTGGCAGAAACCTTTTTCACGTGACCTGACAAGGAAAACAAACTATGCTTCAGCAAAAATTTAAAATTAATTAAAAAAAAAAAAACTAAGCCAAGTAGTGGAGAAATCCACTACCATGACAAATACAATTACATAGAGTGAACAATGATGCAGCAAGTAATGTAACTAACGTTAGCTAGGTTGTGGGATAGCTTAGCTAGGTTATGGGTTAGCAAACTGTCCCTACAGTTGCTGCTGGGAAGCTAACAGGAGAAGACGGTTTCCCAGAGCCAGCACACCACCAATAGTCACAACTCACAGAAAAATGTTTATTATTTGGGGACAAACACAACAACAGCATATCTTGACAAACTAGAAAGTAAGCTGAAAGTCTGTGGGCAAGTCATTTAATGTTACCTGACACAAAAATCATGGCTGGAATAGTTTTGTGTGGCTACGCCACCTTTAATTTGATTCCAGGAAGATGAAGTTACATTTTTACAGCAGCCTCATACAACTACTAGTATAGCTAGTAGTCCTGTAAGCCTATTGGCTAGGGCTAATATATAATTGACTAATTAGATTTTATTTAAATTGATATTGGCGAATATGTCAGTTGGGGCAAAGAAAATTGCTGTTGACCTCCCACATCTCTGCCCTGTTCAGTGGATGTGTCCTGTCGCCTCAAAGATCCCATTATTGCCCACAGCAGACTGGACATAACCGACTTTTCTCTGTTGGTAGTCCAGCCTTGGTCCACCAAAGAGTACTCAGAGGTTTATTTTAAAACTAAAAAGTCCTTCACAGAACATGTCTCAGTTCTTTAAAAGCCACATTTAAGGGATCATGTGAGTGTTAAGTGTTTATGTTAAAAAATCTATATCGGTCATAGCATTATTGGATTTTGTAAACTCGTAGAAATTGGCCTAAAATCCACTATCATTCAGAATCTAATGACTATAGTTATCATACTACATAGGAACGATGGTGTCACCATCCAGTCACTCTGCCCTACAGATAACGTTAGCTGTCTTTGAACACCAGACCAAAACTGCTCACAGCATTGACTGGAAAGAGGTCAAAGGTCATGGGCCAGAAATCAGTGGATGACCGCAGAGAGATCAAGGAGGACATTCATATTCCAACACCAGGGACCATCTGACTGCATGCCAGCATTTGTGAGCTGCTGGGTCAGTGTTGGTGCTGTAAAGTAAGTTGTGTTAGTTAAACCAACTAATCTGAAATTGTTTTCAAAACTGGCTCTTTGCTAAGGTCATTCTGATCTTATATTTGTGCTGGAATTTGTCTCCCAGGCCTGACAGAGGATCTGTCTCAAGTAGACTACAACAGTCAGTCAGTCAGTCATTTTCTACCGCTTGTTCCCGTTCGGGGTCGCGGGTGACTGGAGCCTATCCCAGTGGCTTCGGGCCTTAGGCGGGGTACACCCTGGACAGTGGCCAACTCGTCGCAGGGCTGACACTTAGACAGACAACCATTCACGCACACATTCATCCACTAGGGACAATTTTAGAGTCACCAATTAACCTAATGCATGTCTTTGGATGGTGGGAGGAAACCGGAGAACCCGGAGAAAACCTAGACTACAACAGTTGGTCCACAGATGAATCAATGTTAGCCCTGATCAGAAACACAGTGGGTGCATTATAAAGTCTTATGATATCATTTAGCCTATGACACTAAAAGATAACACTAGAACACTGCCTTTGGACGTGTTGTAGACTGGAAAAGTAAGTCATGATGTCTTGCTTTTCAGTAACACCACTGGCCTTAAACAGTTAACTATTAAATTTAGCCTCATAATGTAAAAACAACTAAAATCAGTGAAAGTAAAGTATAAAATAATTGTTCAACACTGAGCACTGAATATGGGAACCATATCCATTTAATTTCCTAACTAACAAATAAAATGATAATACACACTGAGTGAAGGACCTGCTCCTTGAATAAAAAGTCACTAAAAAGTAATAACAAATACACTCTTGCTGCATGCATGCATGTTGAGCTGCCTAGTCGGTGTTGGTGCTGTACAGGAAGCTGTATTGGTTAAACCAACTGATCTGAACTTGTTCTCAAAATTGGCTTTTTACTAAGGTCATTCTTATGGAATGTTTGTGGTAGAATTAGTCTCCCAGGCCTGACTTGAGTCTTAATTCACAAAACAAACAGGCTGAGCCCAAAGCAGAGGATATACACACAGTAAAGACCCGCATGCTCATTCATACTCACTCAAAGCTGGCTAATGGCGAATGATGTGCTGGCTGCGTTGTCCTATTCTGTAAACACAGGAATCTGGAGTCTTTTTGCTTTTGATTATCTACAATCAGATTTATGCTGCACAGGTAATTTCATTGAGCTGATAAGTATAAAAGAAATACTGACAATGACTCTTGTTGTCCACATAATTCTATCCTTATCAGCAGCACTTGAATTCAAATGCTACTGAGTAATCCTATTGGTGCTTTTGAATTTGACCCAGCAGCGTACTGTTACATCTTATTGCATACCACCACTTACTAATAAATTCAGGTACTCATGTTGTATTTATTTTAAGTATCAGGTTTTGATCCCTTTTCCTGTCCAAACAGGTCTATAAAGGCTGTGGAAGTGTGTTCCTGTTACTTAGCTGCAATGCTGTTAATGCCCTACCAAGATCGAATGGTGAACCTAGAATGATTTTATAATTGTCTTAAAATAGTGTCTGACACCTTCTGTATCATCGTAGTAGTCAAATTACAGGTTAGCGCACATTCAGACTTAAAACAGCCTTGCTTTAAAACAATGCAAGGGGCAGCGTTGGTGGGGCTGTGTTTCAGGTACATGAAACATGATCCAGGAAGTCCACTAGGAGTAACAGATCCATAGCCTCTTCTCATTTCTCTATTTGGTGCTTCCTTGCCTCCTCACCTCCTCTCTACTCACTCCTCTGTCCTCCTGCCTGTAACCCAGAAATCGATCTCAATTCCCTAAAATGCATCTCGAGGAAAGCAAGGATACACCGGTGTATCGTTTGCAAAAGTCTTTTCAGCAAGTGTTAAGAGGCATGACACACAGCTGGAATATACATACCATGGTGGGAGCAGGACCATAAGTTGTATTAATTATTTAAGATGATCAAATGCCTGATCAAACTTTCTGCCCTTCACGTTTATAAGTGCAAACATCTGCTGACATCACAGTATAAGAACATTCTATTCTCAGCACTATATACAGTGCCTTGCGAAAGTATTTGGCCCCCATGAACTTTGCAACCTTTTGCCACATTTCAGGCTTCAAACATAAAAAAAACTGTAATTTTTTGTGAAGAATCAACAACAAGTGGGACACAATCATGTAGTGGAACAAAATTTATTGGATATTTCAAACTTTTTTAACAAATCAAACACTGAAAAATTGGGCGTGCAAAATTATTCAGCCCCTTTACTTTCAGTGCAGCAAACTCTCACCAGAAGTTCAATGAGGATCTCTGAATGATCCAATGTTGGCCTAAATGACTAATGATGATAAATACAATCCACCTGTGTGTAATCAAGTCTCCGTATAAATGCACCTGCACTGTGATAGTCTCAGAGGTCTGTTTAAAGTGCAGAGAGCATCATGAAGAACAAGGAACACACCAGGCAGGTCCGAGATACTGTTGTGAAGAAGTCTAAAGCTGGATTTGGGTACAAAAAGATTTCCCAAGCTTTAAACATCTCAAGGAGCACTGTGCAAGCGATAATACTGAAATGGAAAGAGTATCAGACCACTGCAAATCTACCAAGACCTGGCCATCCCTCTAAAGTTTCAGCTCATACAAGGAGAAGAGATGCAGCCAAGAGGCCCATGATCACTCTGGATGAACTGCAGAGATCTACAGCTGAGGTGGGAGACTCTGTCCATAGGACAATCAGTCGTATACTGCACAAATCTGGCCTTTATGGAAGATTGGCAAGAAGAAAGCCATTTCTTAAAGATATCCATAAAAAGTGTCGTTTAAAGTTTGCCACAAGCCACTTGGGAGACACACCAAACATGTGGAAGAAGGTGCTCTGGTCAGATGAAACCAAAATTGAACTTTTTGGCAACAATGCAAAACGTTATGTTTGGCGTAAAAGCAACACAGCTCATCACCCTGAATACACCATCCCCACTGTCAAACATGGTGGTGGCAGCATCATGGTTTGGGCCTGCTTTTCTTCAGCAGGGACAGGGAAGATGGTTAAAATTGATGGATGGAGCAAAATACAGGACCATTCTGGAAGAAAACCTGATGGAGTCTGCAAAAGACCTGAGACTGGGACGGAGATTTGTCTTGTTGGAAGACAAATCTCCCAACAAGACAATGATCCAAAACATAAAGCAAAATCTACAATGGAATGCTTCAAAAATAAACATATCCAGGTGTTAGCATGGCCAAGTCAAAGTCCAGACAAGAATCTGTGGAAAGAACTGAAAACGGCTGTTCACAAATGCTCTCCATCCAACCTCACTGAGCTCGAGCTGTTTTGCAAGGAGGAATGGGCAAAAATTTCAGTCTCTCGTTGTGCAAAACTGATAGACATACCCCAAGCGACTTACAGCTGTAATCGCAGCAAAAGGTGGCGCTACAAAGTATTAACTTAAGGGGGCTGAATAATTTTGCACGCCCAATTTTTCAGTTTTTGATTTGTTAAAGTTTGAAATATCCAATAAATTTCGTTCCACTTCATGATTGTGTCCCACTTGTTGATTCTAAATTAAAAAAATTACAGTTTTATATCTTTGTTTGAAGCCTGAAATCTGGCAAAAGACTGCAAAGTTCAAGGGGGGCAAATACTTTTGCAAGGCACTGTATGTCACTTTAATTGTGTAGGACTTTTCATTCAAACATTTGTAGAGCACAATAAAATTCATAAAGGCTATAAAAGATGAAGTATGACATTTTTGTCACATACCACGTTGTCAGTCATTTTCTACCGCTTGTTCCCGTTAGAGGTCGCGGGTGACTGGAGCCTATCCCATTGACTTTGGGCCTTAGGCAATTACATTACATAGTTTGTAAAATGTCCTGCTTAGTACATATTGATCACAATAACCACAATATCACCAAATTACCAATTTTAATGGATTCTTATAAACAAGAACTACTGCTCCTTTGAGTTGAAAGAAATCAGTTGATTGTCTTGGCTACCTCGATAAGCCTGTTGCCATCACGATCCCGACCGTTACATTTACATTTAGTCATTTAGCAAATGCTTTTATCCAAAGCGACCTACGAGAAAGACAACACAAGGTAACAAAGTGCATTAAAAAACTAGTCTGTCAAAGCCGAACACAATATACAAAGGTAAGGATAGGAAGTTTTTCTTGTGCTTTGTTTTAAGAAAAAAGATAGAAAGGCAGTAGAGGTTAGTGATTGTCAGTTAGGTGTTGAAGGAAGAGATGTGTTTTCAGGTGCTTTTTAAAGGTGGCTACAGAACCTGCTGATCTTGTAGGAGCAGGCAGATCATTCCACCAATGTGAAACGGATCCAGAGAAGGTGCGCAAGAGTGATTTCTTTTCCTTTTTGGCATGGTACAACCAGCCATCTGTCATTTGCAGAGCGCAGGGATCTGGCAGGAACATAGGTCTGTATTAGCGAGTGACGATACGATGGTGCAGAACCAGTGGTGGTCTTGTAGGCCAAGAGCATCACTTTGAATTGATGCAGGCAACAAAAGGGAGCCAGTGTAACCTAATGAAAAGAGGAGTTACGTGCATTGCACACCACGCTTGCCGCCGCGTTCTGGATCATCTGCAGAGGTTTGGTTGTGCAAGCAGAGAGTCCGCCCAGTAGCGCATTGCAATTGTCCAGTTTGGACAAGACAAGAGCCTGTAGACTGCTCAAATAGGAAAGGTCTGATTTTCCTAATGTTGTAGAGGATGAATCTACAGGACCAGGTCGAGGTTCAGCTGCAGGTGATGGTCTTTTGTCCAAAGTCAGATGTCACTCAGGCATGCTGAGATGCGAGCAGAGACAGTTGAATCATCAGGTTGAAATGACAAGTGGAGCTGTGTGTCATCCGCACAGCAGTGATAGGAAAAGCCATGATTCTGAATGACTGAGCCAAGAGATGTCATATATATGGAAAAGAATAGCGGTCCAAGCACTGAGCCCTGCGGCACCCCTGTATTGAAATGTTGGGACTCAAAGACCTCGTCTCTCCAGGATACTCTGAATGACCTACCCGAGAGGATTTGAACCATAGCAATGCGATTCCCGAGACACCCATCACTGAGAGAGGACAGGAGGATGTAGTGATGAACTGTGTCAAAGGCATCAGACAGAGCTAGTAAGATACTTGGATGTTGCCTTTGACAGTCTCAGGGCTTCGATGACTGAGAGCAGTGTGGTCTCTGTGGACTGGCTGCTCTTGAAACCAGACTGTTTACGGTCCAGGAGGTTGTTTCCAGGAGAGCTAGTTAAACACAACTTGCTCCAGAGCTTTGGCAAAGAAGGGAAGGAGGGAAACCGGTCTGTAGTTCTAATAGTGTTGGATTGAGAGTGGCTTTCTTCAGTAGCGGTGTGATGCAGGCTTCCTTAAAAGCTGTGGGGAATGACTGAGTGGCAAAGAGATGAGTTGATGATGTGGGTCAGAGCAGGGACAACAGACGGAGAGATGGCCTGAAGGAGATGGATGGGGATGGGATCCAGCGGGCAGGGGGTAGGGTGATTAGAATGAATGACCTTGGAAACGTCAGCTTCAGATAGAGGAGAAAAAGAGGGGAGCTGCCCTTATAAGTGGCAGAAAATGGATGCTTTCTTTACATCTACAGCATGTATCAATCTGTGTCCTAATATATGACATTGAAGACACTAACATTGTGCAAGTGTGTCACAGCTTTTTCAAAATAGCATTTCATAATACACCTTTAATACATTAACATTTAAAGCTAATGCTGTAGTAATGCACTGTTATGAATGTTATGAAGCTCTTTGTTAATGTAAAAGTAACTAACAGGCCTGCATGTGAATCCTTTTATCAGATGTAGCATTTAGTATTTGGTATTAATCTAATAATGTCTGTTGATTTTGTTTTGGACACTTAAAATACAATATTCCTTAAGGATATAATAAGATACAACTAATTAATATAATAATAATTATGTTAACAAGCATTAAAAGTAGTTTCTGTGACATCACATTCTTTGGAAATTACCTTTGCACGATTAATGTGGCTGGTAAACAACAAGGATGTGTGTGCGTGCCAACCTTAAGCAAAGAGACCCTGATTTATGTTGGTCTGAAGCTCTGTTATGTTAGACAACTTCTGCTGATCTTGTGTGTATGTGGGCAGTATAAATGAGGTGGAACAGAGAGCTAAACTGAGAGACTGTGATCCACCTGCAGGTGGAGTCAGGCACGCTCAGCTGGGAGAGCTTTTCCTGCAGCAGAGCCGGGATGATAGTGTTGAAGGTGGAGCTGAAATCCACACACAGGATGGCATATGTAGGCTTCTGAGGAGTGCAGGTGCTGGAGGAGAAAGTGGAGGGCCGTGTTTACTGCATTGTCTACAGACCTGTTGGATCTGTAGGCAAACTGATGGGGGTCCAGTAGCAGATCTGTTATGGATTTTGAAGTGGGACAACAAAAGGTGGTCAAAAGACTCCATTACCACATAGGTCAGGGCGACGGGTCTGTAGTCATTAAGTCCTGTGGTCCTTGGTTTTTGGAGACGGGGATTATGGAAGAGGATTTGAAGCAGGCTGGCACATGGCATGTCTCCAGTGAGATGTTAAAGATGTCCGTGAACACCGGAGACAGCTGATCAGAACAGTGCTTCAGGGTGGATGGAGAGACAGCGACAGGTTTACAGAGCTTTTATTTCTGCCTGTATGCAGAAATCAGGTGGACCATGACATGGTCAGAGGTCATGACGTGATAGGCACTGCTTTACAGGGGGTTTACAGTTTATAAATAAATATTTCAGATCAGGAGAAAAGTGCTGCCGAATAACTGTCACATTGTTAAACCACTGTTGACATAAAAACAGATACCTCCAGCTTTCGTTTTGCCAGAAAGTTCTGTGTTGCAATCTTCTCTGAAGAGTTAGAAGTCTGCCAGCTGCAGCAAAGAGTCAGGTATCGATCCACACAGCCAAGTCTCCGTGAAGCGTAAAACTACCTCACACCATTACTCTTCCTCATAGTGTCACTCTAACACAGCAGACCTACAGTATGTAGCTCTGACTGTTAGAGTGATACAGTAGACTCATCCTAATAATATCAATGTGATAACTGGGCTGATGTCACACTTTATATTTTCACACCTCTGGCCTACCTCATACCTTTAGTGTGACACAGGAGACTAACGGTGCTTTCACATCTGTAGTTCGGTTAATTTGGTCCAGACCCAGTGCAAAAATTATACATTGTAGCATTTTTCAGCCGTTTCAGTTCCTATTCACACCACACTATTCACTCTGGTCCTAATCAGTTGATGAATTGGTGAAACAACTAAAATGCAGCAACACAAGTCACATGACAACATCCACGTCACTCATTGGCCAGATGTGTCTTTGAACGCATTTCCTAAACTGCTGTTCGAGTGGTCAGAATTAACGTGAAGGAAGAATCCAACGGAACTCCCGGAAGTAAGCAAAGAAAGGAGGAAAAGCCAGCAGCCAAGTCCTACTATGGAGAGACAACTGCGTGGGTTGACAGAGACAGGTTTACAGAGCTTTTATTTCTGCCTGTATGCAGAAATCAGGTGGACCATGACGTGAGTATCTCAATAAAGCGCGGGGGCACGGCGTGGCAATGCTTTGTGTAGTTCAACAGTGATCCAAAATATTCTCCTTTCTGTAATCTGTCTGTATTTGGGGAGTTCATGGCGGAGATTTCTCTTGTTAAAGTCACCAGGAACAATAACTAAGGAGTCCAGGTTTGTCCACGCTACACACAGTATCTGGTCGGCGAACATGCGCTGTGCGTCCTGTACGTTGTCCTGCGATGGAATGTAAACACCGACCAGAATGAATGAAACAGGAGAAGGGTTTACAGTTTATAAATAAATATTTCAGATCAGGAGAAAAGTGCTGCCGAATCACTGTCACATCGTTACACCACTGTTGACATAAAAACAGCGATAACACTTTATATTTTCACACCTCTGGCCTACCACTAACGTTGCTTTCACATCTGTAGTTCGGTTAATTTGGTCCAGACCCAGTGCAAAAATTATACATTGTAGCATTTTTCAGCCGTTTCAGTCCCTTTTCACACCACACTATTCGCTCTGGTCCTAATCAGTTGATGAATTGGTGAAACGAACTAAAATGCAGCAACACAAGTCACATGACAACATCCACGTCACTCATTGGCCAGATGTGTCTTTGAACGCATTTCCTAAACTGCTGTTCGATTGGTCAGAATTAACGTGAGGAAAGAATCCAACGGAACTCCCGGAGGTAAACAAAGAAAGGAAAAGCCAGGAGACAAGTCCTACCATGGAGAGACAACTGCGTGGGTTGATTGTAGCCCTGGTCATCATATACTACATCGTTTGTATACACCACTTTAGGCAAACTATACATTTCGAGAATGAAGCTAATGAGGCTAGAAAAAAATGTTTTAATGCACTGCAAATGGCCATGGGGCTATATTGTTCAAACTGCCAACAAACACTTGTCCTCATCCCATAATACACAGCGATGCATCCCTGCCATAATGAGGCAGGTGTGAAAGCCCCCTTAGAGTGTGTATACCTTATAGTCTTAGTGTGACAATTGTCCTGGCTGTGATTGTTATGTGTTGTCATGCTAAATTAGACCTACTTCATACTGTAATTCTCATACAGTTATTGTCATAGTAACAGAGGTAGACTAGATAATACTTTTCTGACACTTTTACAGGGACACACTAGGTCTACCGCATACTATTACTGTGAATTCATAGTGCTTTTGTGACACGGTACACCTTTCTTCAAACTCTTGAGTTTTGACACCTACCTCATATTACAATTTTTTGTTAGAGATGCAACACTTACTTGATTAGTCGATTAATTGTTCATCAACTGTTTTGATGATCAATTAATCATTTGTCATTTTTTAAACAAAAATGCCAATCATTTGCTGGTTCCAGCTTCTCAAATGTGGGTATTTAATTTTCTTTGTCATACATGATAGTAAACTGAATATCTTTGAGTTTTGGACTGTCAGACAAAAAACGACACAGAGGGCTTTGGGAAATTAAAACTGGCATTTTTCTGACATTTTATAGATGAAAGAATGAATTCATCTCATTAATCCATAATGAAAATAATCATTAGCTGCAGCCCCAAACACAGTAGAACTACCTCTTACTTGTACTTACTGTGTTACTGTGACACAGTAGGTCTACTTAAAAATTCTACTGTTACAAAGGACACCTGTGACTTCATACTGATACTGTGACACAGTAAAACTACCTAATACTGTTAGTTTGACTTCTCTGATTAACTATACAGGAAAGTGTAAATGTATACCAATTATTGCTTAAATAGACAAAAAGTAATTGTACCCTCCCCAGTGCCTTCTCCCTCCCCCCAAAAAATGAATACCACAAACCCCCCTCCTCCAACTCTAGGTAAAAGGCATTAAAGGAGTCATATTGTTGGCTGATGAGATAAGCTCTCTGGAAGAGAGAATCAGAATTCTTTCCAGTTCAGAGCAGGCCTGTCCAAACCACTGGCTAATATCTGACTGCTGGTTGAGGAATCTATTCCTGGTGAGTCAAACCCACAGCAGATAGAGAAGAGAAGCTGCATGTCCTGCTACCCTCATGGTTTGGTTGAATCAAAATCAGTGCAGCATAGCACAAGTCTTCACCATTTCTAATAGTCAGTCACAGCAGTATGAGTGTTAGCTGACATGTCTTTGCATGCATATTTTAGCTTTGGGCAAGCACTTCTAACACCATAAAAACACATGTACAGTTTTTGCATTTCTACTCTTGTGAAGATATTTATTAACTACAGACATTTCCTAAATACCAATCTTCAAATCCATCCTCACTACTACACACCTTTAGGTAGTCTAATTTTAATATATAAAATCAAGGTACATACTATTATTCAACAGACAGTTTTATAATATTGCAAACACCTTCAAAATTGGACAAAAGGGCAAAATACGTCACAGGACAGTATAATTGAATCCAATGTAACAACACCAGACTCTATTGCAAAAGCACCTCTCTAAGAAAAAGCATTTATTGCAGGGCAGTTGTATTCCATCACATTAGATTGTCCTATTTTTCTTGTATTTCATTTTCACCATAAACATAGTTTTATAGTAAGAACATTATCTGGCTAATTTTGTTGAAAAATCATTCTCTGTGCAATGCAAATTTGGATGTACTTACTGATGTGATATTTTGCTGTGTTATGTATTATAATGTATTCCATATGGTCATTTTAAGCCCTCAAAGATTTGTAAAAGTGATTAACTAAGTCTGACATAATTTTAGGCTAAATGAAACATTGTTTCCCCCAGGTGTAAGGGCCACTTGTTGGGACAAGATCGCTTTAAAAAAATAACAAGAATTATTTGAAAAAAACAGTTTTGACTATGCTGTATGTCTCACAGTGATAACTGTGCTGCGACATTGTAACACTTCAAGTTTCCAACACATCACTATGTCTTTTAAAGAGATACTTTATTTTTTTCGACTCGCTATTGATAATCAACGATGAATACCAATTTGTCAAAGTCCAAAACATAATGATATGGTTTGTGGATTACATTGGAATTTGACCATTTTATCAACAATAAAGGGAAATGAAAAGCAGGGACAATATATTTGTTTTATTTTTTTCCTTTTATCCAATAGGTTCCAAGGTCAAGCAAAAGTCATGGACATGAAGCAATCAATCAAAAGATTCTATCTCTGATCTTCAACATTGCGGACTTGAGTAGAGGACCCCTGCTTGGCAAGCCATACTAATCAGGTGCACATGCTACTCTAACATCAATTGAACACTGATGATGCAATAAAGCAAAAACCAAATCAGATACACTCATACCTGTTCTGTTCTTTATTGTAAGCTTAACTATTTTCTAAAATTAATTGATACATTGTTAGGATAAAGTAACACCCCAAAAATATTTATTTCTTCACAAATGTGAGGATTTAATGCTTTTTTTCTTTTTCATATCACATACAGTTTACATTTTTTGAAAGACTAAAACCATATATTACAGGTTCTGGTACTAATGGGCTTTTGTCATAATTTTGGACATTTTATCATATTAATACTGTTTGGCATTCAATTTAAAACACAGATGTTCCCACAAGCATCTAAATGCCCCACCAAAAAAATGTTTTTAAAACTATGCCTTCTATTAGCTGTATTGCCATGCAAGGATAATGTCATGTGTTAGATCTTTTAAATATTCATTGTGATGCAGTTTCCTTGTAAAGCGTGTTTAAATATATCTGTATTAGAAAATATGTAATATATCAGTCTAATAACTATGTAAAAACTCTGAAACTGGATTGCAGTAAAGCGCAGTAATTCCTAGTTAATGAGTTGAAACTCACAACAACAACAATGTCCTTTAAGGTTTTGTGATTGTCATTAAAGGACACTTTGACATTTCATTACATGTTGTCTTATATATGTATATGATTTCACAAGAAGTTTTACGGAAAACCTTCAGAGAATGAGCACCAGTATTAGCAGGACAAATCTTGTCCTTTTATATAATTAATGAACGTAATGAAACTGGAAAGGAGGCAAACATTAATAACTGTCTCTAGACCATGAACATTTCAGTGGTTGACAGTTGTTTCTGCATCATTTAAAACGCGTATTTGATGTACCTGACACATGCACAGATAAGGTTCAAGCACGAATAGACATCCATTTTTAATCTTTCTTTGAATTTGAATGTTGACGTCGAGTTCAATCCTTATAAAGCAGAAAAAACTATCACCCTCCTTAAATCACATCTGCAATGCGATCTACCTCTCCACTGTCCACCCCTCTGCTCAGTCAAACAGCCTTGACACTGATGGATTCAGTATGCTTAGCTTAATTTTATAGCTAAATTTAAGGCTTACAGGGTGTGAGAGGGTGATACTTAAAATATCTTAATTTCCAAAAGTTGTTTTTAAAAAATCCTGATGAAAATATCCTTAATTTAGTGCGATTTTCTGTCTGTTGCTGTAGGACATTTATTCACACACGCTGACAAACATGTTCATGTATAGAAGTGTTCACTTACGGTTCATCTGGGCCATGTGTGGGCATCTGTCCTGTGAATCCAAATTAAAAAAATAAATAAAACATTTTAAACAAGCACACTATTCATATTAAAGAGTGGCCTATTTAGCTTTACGTTTCTACATACAAAAGACCACCATGGCCACTTCGTTAGTCAAAAAAACTCCTATTAAAATGTTAGATCTTACAGTTTTTACAGTGCAAGAAACATTCAAGGGTCGTTAATGACATCGCAAGTCAAAGAAAAACACAAGCTCTCTGTACAAGCTATTGATCTCGTTGACTTTATGCAAACAGATGTTGATCAAAAAACGGGCAATCATGAAAAAATAAGTGTTTGATTCATTCATACTGTATATTAAAGTGTATAAATTAAACACTCAGCATTCAACATTTAGTCCATATAGTTTAGGATTAAATAATTAAGTCCTTAGATAGATTTGTACAGATATAATTGTGAACCATACCTAGTTTGACATACAGGACGCCAGTGGCAGAGATGACCTTTAGTGAGTTGGAGGCGACACACTGATAATAGCCAGTGTCTGTCGTGTCCAGGTCCTGTATGCGGAGCTTGGATCCTGCCTCTGTCTTGCGGATGGTTATACGTCCCTGCTCCTGGACCACAGGGGCGTCGTTCTTCAGCCAGCGGATGGACGGTCGCGGGTTTCCTGCTACTTTGCAGTGTAGTGTGGCCGTCTGACCCTGGAAGTGGGTGATGTTGTTGACTGGCTCCTGGAACTCCAGAAAATAACCTTGAGGAGATGAAATACAATAAAAGAATGCATTAAAACTGAGAAACAGGCAACATTTTTCACAAACACATTTTTCAGCAATGTTTAATCAATATTTAATCATATTCATCATATTCATGTACAGCACAGCCATTATGAAACTTCTCACTATCACTTTACTGATGCACTCATGCCAACACAGTTTGCAGCTGCAAATGCCTTCACCACCTTAACCTCTTCCTTATGCTATATTTTTCTATTTGTTTATTTAACTACCGTAAGATAGAATGTACATGTGTTTGTTGAGGGAGGATTAGTTCTCCTGCAGAATCCTCATTGCTGTTCTGATTCTTTGAGAGCAGAGGGTTTTCTACCAATGGTCAGAAATGGTCAATTCCTTGATACAAGTGTTTCTGACATAAAATGGTATAGAAGAGTTAATGCTAAGCCAGAAAGCAAACCCAGTTGCCAGTTTATTAGGTCCATCTAGCTAAAAGTAATGCAGTCTTATACAAGAGCAATAAATCCACCCTTCATGAAGGTTATACTGTTATATGGTTATGGTTATGTTTTAGAGAGGTGTTGATTCAAGGTTACCATCATTTTGGAGACTGCAATTTGCATTTGACAGTTTATTTAAATGGTTGATTCAACCAAATTCCAAACATTTTTTTATCCACAATGATCCTCAACATAGACACAGAAGAACCTCGGGGATATAATCACAACACTATAGGATTATGTTAGGCACTGAAAAAAATGTGTATTTTAAATTGGCATGAAATACTACAATACTTGAGAACTTGAGGATTTCAGAATATTTCATTGCTTTTTTAAAGATAAATATATAGCATAAACATTTTTGATAGGGATCTGTTAAACTAAGCTTTTATTTATTTATCTAAGAATTGTGACCAAAATATGTACTGAATGGGACACTTTACAGTGTAATGATGACAGCATTTCTAAATCTTGGGGCGGCTGTGGCTTGGTGGCAGAGCGGGTCGTCTACCAATTGGAAGGTTGGCGGTTCGATCCTGGCTTCCCCCGGCCATGTGTCGAAGCATCCTTGAGCAAGATACTGAACCCCAAATTGCTCCCAAAGCTGCGCCTTCGGTATGTGTGTGAATGATTAGTTTCAATTGTACTGATGGGCAGTTTAGCTCCTGCCATCAGTGTATGAATAGGTAAATGTGATATGTAGTGTGAAAGCGCTGTGAGTAGTCGGACGACTAGAAAGGCGCTATACATGTACAGTCCCTTTACATTTACATTTAAATTACCACGTCTTTGACATCTCTGTGCAGCAGTTTCTTGTTATTTATTGGCTTATTGACATATACACTTACCCTGATAAGCTGACGTGATGACCTAATCAACTGGCTGATTTATCTTTCATGCTCTACTTGATCCCTTTAAAGCCAATATTTTATATATTTCTTATTATCAATAAATCCCATGTGCACAGCCAAATCAACAATTAATGTATTCTTCTAACAACTATTGTGTATGTATCCAAAGCCTGATATATCTTATTCCTAGAGCGCCATTGTTTTCAAAAAACTAAAACACATTACCTGTTCCTTCATTACCATGAACACTCTAATTTATTTTGACTCAATCCCACATGAGCTGTTTTTAACATGAGCTGTTTTTAACCAAAGGGCATGAGGAGGAGTGCCACAGACATAGTAGGGATGTCAAAAAGTACTGAAAGATGGACTAACAAATTGTTGGTCTTTTCATGGGATTTGTTGACAAGAAAAAAAAATTGAATAATGACAACCTATCCATTAATTCTTTGCACTCAACCATTATTTTTTATTACAGCTGCTCACTGTTCTGCTCTCTAACAATCTTCCATAAAAGGTCCAGGTCTATTTATGGACACAAATGTATCCTTGGGCTTCCCTAGTCCTGTTTATCATGGTATCAGTTGTGTCAAATATTTAGATTTAGATTTAAAGTTAATATTAATATTATTGTTGGGACTCTGACACTGATCTCATTAGTTTCTCTTGAACTTCTCATGTAGATTTATTGTCATGTAATGAGCTCACTAAAATCAGAAATAAAATGCAGATTGGGATTCCATCTTCAGATTTATTCACTGTCTCTACTTTATTTCTCATCTCTTTATTTTCTAGTTTTCTCCATAAGAACACAGACATGAAGAAGAAATGACTGTCCAAGGCCAAACACATATTTATGTTTGGGTGAAAAGGATATGTGCGTTGGCAGACATTCATGATGAAAGAAATATTTTCTCCCCATCTCCCTCGGACCAAGATTTTGTCTGGTTTGGAAAAACTGATGATAAAGCATGGGTGCTTGAGTTTTGCAGAACCCAAGAAAGTTCTGTTCTGTTCTGTTCTGTTTTGTTTTTTGTTTCTGTTTTTTTTTCTTCTGTTATGTTGTTTGTGTGTACTTGAATTTAATGCATTGTATCAGTGTTCCGATAAGCTAATAAACTAAAGCTATTTATCATTTTAGATAGTAGCCTACGGACAATAATATTGCTTAAGATGGATTGACCTACTATCCGTTGTTGTGCCAGCTGTTGGATTCAACAGATTCATTTGGATGTGTATTGTAGGCTGACTTACAGGTATCTTAGCAACAAATAACTAAAGGACAGCAAACGCACATGTGGCTCTGTGTGTGTACGCAGACCTGTTCACACACGTGCAGTCATCATCTGTGCTGTCATAAATTATGTGGCAGTGCGCCAACACCTCCGTTAAACCTCACAGACATGGACAGATGACAACATTTAAGGCACACTCACACTCAAGAGAGCTTAAAGTTAGCTCCTTCTTGTAGCTAGCTGTTTGTAAAGTTTTTTTCTGATCGATATTACCAGGCGTATAATCACCGCTGTGCTGAATGAAAATTTGTTGCTGAATGGAAATTTGTCCCCCCAATACTGTTAGCTAATTTGTTCTTGTCAATATAAGTGTTAAATTGACTCCAAAATGCGCTGTGTAGTGTTCACTGAATATCTCCTTTTTTATCTGGTTTTCATGTAAACGAGAAACAGCAGCGGTGCGTGCCAAAGATTTGTTTTGATCGTTCTTTGCTTCGTTCCTTGTTTTGAACCTTGATACACAAAGCAGGTCTTCAAGTCACATTCATCACATATTAAATAGATACCAGTGTGTTACTGCTGTTGATGAACACATCCAGACGGGTTTTTTTCAGTGTAACAGGCTGGGGAATGATCCGAGTTTTACTCAGTCACTCGAGTGAAAGAAAGAGTGAGAAAGAGAGAGAGAGAAAGTGAGCCCCCCCAATGTATGACTGAAGATTTTGCCCTTGG
The DNA here is from genome assembly GCA_011952105.1 of Coreoperca whiteheadi. NCBI lineage: Eukaryota > Metazoa > Chordata > Actinopteri > Centrarchiformes > Sinipercidae > Coreoperca > Coreoperca whiteheadi. The sequence goes on along the minus strand of CM022482.1, from coordinate 2,984,276 downwards.
ATATAACATGTCAGCCAACTCATGTGGAAGAGATTATTACGTAAATGTAGAATATGTATAGTGTTAATGTTTGCCCTCTAGGCTCTGACCTTGTTACACCCCACAAGGAAGCACCAAGCTCAGCACATCAGGGAGTGACAATAATAATTTCCTCCTTTTTGTATTGTCTTTATTGGGTAGTTATAATCCATTACAATAATTTTCAAAATCAAACAAAATATATATATATGCTATATATATCTGGCCCTGCCCCTGCACCCCTAAAGTACAAAAAAAGAAAAATAAATGATTTAACTAACACATACATTAACATTACATCTTAATAAAGGCAACACAAAAAGTATGAAGTAATATGAAGGATGTTGTGGTGGTCGGGGAGCTGTGGCAAGAAACGTGTTGGCATAAGAATTTCTTCATTCTCTGTGGGTCAGGTGGAAAAATGTGTTTCTAGATTGTATTTTGTAATAACAGTATGTATTTGTTATAATATTTTGCTTTGGATCACAGTGCTGAACAGATAGACCAATAGACTGACCAACCAACCATCCCCCACTACCAACTACTGGCCCCAGAACAGCTCTCCCCCCAAGAATTGATTAGAAACCAGAGGGCAGGATGTGAGTGCTGCAGATGAAATAAAGCTGGATAAATGGCCTTTGGTAATGGAAAGAAAAAAGAGAAAAAGACAAGGACAGAGAAAGAAAAAACAAAGGTAAATGAGGACAAAAGCTAAAACGTTAGCAGGCCACTAGAGGGCTGGCAGTGAGCCATTCATATTCCAATTGTAAAATTACTCCAGCACTGTTTCCTCTTTCTGGAGGCCTGAGAAGTTGCTGGCTGCTCAACAACTGTTGATTCAAACTATTCCCCCTTAAACAGCCTTGGAGTCAGATAGCCTACAGGGTTCTCATTATTCTCAAAACTTTGACAATAAGGTTTTTATTTTCATTTAGACTGATGATAATTACAGGTGAGAGAGAGCAGCAAATTTATCACGATGGCAGTTGAATGGAGTAGTGGGTTTTGTTTGTGTTTTTTGTCCTTTAAGCAGGAGATGTTTGTCATCTATCGCTGGCTCTGAAACTGAGTATGGATATTTATGATTCCCAGAGGATGAACCCTAATGACTTTAATGAATTCCTGAAAATACCCTTTAAGGTGGGGTATGCAATTCTGGAGAAATCGAATATCATGACAAATATCATGATATAGAGCGAACAACAAGAATGCAGCAATTAATGTAACTAACGTTAGCTAGGTCATGGATTAGCAAACTAGAAAGTAAGCTCAATGTCCATTGGTAAGTCATTTAACGTTAACTGACACACAACTGATGGCTGGAGTGGCTGGAATAGTGTTGTGTGGTTCCCATTTACAGAGTCAGGGCTGTGTACAAACACCAGATTTTTATTCAGCGCACACATTGTGAGGAGATATACCCTGAATTCGACAAAAAGACTCAAAAATAGAAAGGAAAAAAATTCAACAGCTCAAGAAACATGAGGCATCAGACAGGTTGAAAACAAATCACCAGTTTATTTAGATGATTGAAACCACTTCATTTGAAGGTCAAACTGAAAGTGATCACATCTGAAATGTTGTTAGTAATACCTCATAGCTTGTTAAGACTTCACTTGGTTGCCCTCAAGAAACTGTGAATTGACCTGAGACCTGCTCTGACAGACTTGAGACTTTCCTTTGACTTATCCTAAGAGACTTAAAGCAGCTCTGCAATTAGCCAATCTAAATATCAGACTAGGATCAACCAAAAATAACATAATGCAGTGGTCTTAGTTTCAGCCTTGCTCTTAAGTCAGTCAGAGTAACAGTGCTGATCAAAGTGTTTCGATACGACCTCAGCTTTGCAGAGCTGCCACAGGAATGTTTGGACATTTTTTTTACAGTACTCTTAACTCTCTGCTAAGATCCCTGTTAGTTATGCTGATTACTGTATAAGGAAATAATAAGGAATGGTTTTGGTGCAGAGATATTGATAAACACACACACTCCATTGGCTCTTACTACCGTTTGCATTTCGAGCAGCAGCCAGGTTCTGGAGTTTATGCAATGGAAAAACAGAGATGTGTGCCCAGCCTCCCATCCTGGCCAAAGCAGAGCTCTCCACAGAGCAGGCTACAGATGAGTGATGTCATCATGCGCCCCTCTTTAATTATAACATCTTGATCCTTCATTTAAGGATGTACTGCAACTCTCTGAAAAGAGTGAATGAGTGTTTGAGGGCAGGGCAGGAAGGGAAAGATAAAAAAGCTGACGTGCAGTAGCACTGTAGTAGTACTGACTGCTGAGGTAGCTAGTTTCGCATGTAGTTCCAGCAGTATGTAAAAAACACCTGCATAAATTAAGTGCCAAACCTAGAGATAAATCTCATCATATTCCATTTTAGACTGTTTTTGGTTCAACTTCGCTCACAAAGCTTTGCAGTGATGACATCTGAATTTATTAAAGAAGGTGTACAAATCATACAATGAGTCTGGCAATGTAGACTACTCGGTTACTATCGTAACATCAGTTCATTTTTTAACTAAATAGAATCAGTTATAGTTTATTTCACACACACAGATCCTCATTTAATCGTGATTATACTGAACAGTGTGTTTGATCAATGTCTTTGCCATATTCTCTTGATGTGAATCTTGTATCAAGATGTGGTGTTTGCTGTAAAATTAGATTAGCTAATTAAGAAATAGATCCTGCAGGGCGAACCTGAAATCATATTGAATAAAGGTCAATATGGGCGGCTGTGGCTTGGTGGCAGAGCGGTCGTCTACCAATTGGAAGGTCAGGGGTTCGAGCCCGGTTTCGCCCAGCCATGTGGTGAAGTATCCTTGAGCAAGATACGAACCCCAAATTGCTCCCAAAGCTGTGCCTTCGGTGTGTGAATGGAGTGAATGTGATATGTAACGTAAAAGTGCTTTGAGTAGTCGGAAGACTAGAAAGGCGCTATACAAGTACAGTCCATTTAACATAAAGGCGGTAGCCATCAGTAGCCACTCGTTATGTTACAGTTTATATGTATATACAGTTTATACATATATTTTCATTATATTAGTGGTTTTTTAGTAAGAATGGTTCACCAGGCTGGTAGATGCTGTGGTTCATGAGGATTTGTGTTACTATTTTTAGGCATGTTGACATTTGAGCAGTGACATTACTGGCGCCATATAGCCTACATATAGCCCCTCCTAGAACCGCCACCTTACTGTGGTGGAGGGGTTTGCGTGCCTGAGTGAACCTAGGAGCTATGTTGTCTGGGGCTATTGCCCCTGGTAGGGTCTCCCAAGGCAAACAGGTCCTGGTTGACAGGCCAGACAAAGAGCGGTTCGAATCCCCCCTCATGGTGAATATCAAAACTAGGTCCGTGACGTCGCCCGGTACGGCGCAACCGGGGCCCCACCCTGGAGCCAGGCCCGGGGTTGGGGCTCGAACGCGAGCGCCTGGTGGCCGGGTCTTGCCCCAAAGAAAAAACCCGAACTAGCGACGTGGGGCCGACCTCCCGTGGGCCCACCA
>CM022482.1:2957426-2970580 GCA_011952105.1 Coreoperca whiteheadi | reverse complement strand
GGCCCACCCAGGAAGGGGCTGCCTGCTGCAAAGCAGACGATCAGTAATTGGATTGTTCAGGCTATAGCCACAGCGTATTAGGTGCACAATTTCTTCACCGATTGCTGTAAGGGCTCATACCACCAGGAGCATGGCCTCCTCAGTGGCCCTCCTGTCGGTAGCCTCATTGCAAGATATATGAGGCCGCAGGGTGGGCCACCCCGCACACCTTCATTCAGTACTATAGTCTACACCTCCCTGCAACGCCCGGTGCTAGAGTGCTTGCCTCCTAAGGGTGCCTGGGTGCCAGCTTCACACTAGGTGGTGGCGATCGGTGTGGCATAGTGGGTATTCGTTCCCCAAACTGTCATTACGATGACTCAGTGCGAGTTCCCTTGAAAGGGAACGTCTCGGGGTTATGACTATAACCCTTGTTCCCTGAGAGGGAATGAGACACTGCGTCTCGTCACCACACCCATCGCTTCCAGAGCGCTCGCTTCACTGCGCTATGTTCTGGCGTCCCTATATGCCTTCCGGGTATGCCGTCACATACGACGTCAGTACGTATCACTAATCGGGCGGCTGTGGCTTGGTGGCAGAGCGGTCGTCCACCAATCGGAAAGTTGGCGGTTCGATCCCGGCTTCCCATGTGTCGAAGTATCCTTGAGTAAGATACTGAACCCTGAACTACTCCCGAAGCTGCGCCTTCGGTGCGTGAGTGAGTGTGACTGGTTAGTTTAATTTGTACTGATGGGCAGTTAGCTCCTGCCATCAGTGTGTGAATGGGGTGAATGTGATGTAGTGTAAAAGCGCTTTGAGTAGTCAGAAAGGCTAGAAAGGCGCTATACAAGTACAGTCCATTTACCATTTAATCAGGATTGGCCTTTTTTCATTCTCACTTCAGACACGCTACGCTGGAGGTGTTCCCCAAACTGTCGTTACGAAGACGCAGTGTCTCATTCCCTCTCAGGGAACAAGGGTTATAGTCATAACCCGAGACGTATTGTACAGACTGTGAGAAAAAAATTCCTCTCGACGACAATAAAGAAGGAATATGAATCTTTAGAGGATACCGTCGACCTGACAACCTAACAGTCGAAAAAGAGTGCAATAACAATCCTTGGAAAGTCTGTTTCAGTTTTGTTTGCCACTTCTCTCAGTTAGGCTGTCAGGCAAACTGGGTATTTGCTCTGATAAACACAATACTTTTTTTTTTTTAAATACGTGTAATGGATACTCTCGCCGCTCTGTATGATTGGGCCTGACTCTCTCTGGGAGCTAATCAGACGCATGTGAGCAGACACAATGTATGGCTCGGTTAATAGCTCGACTTGACTTGGCATTGGCTCATACCTTCCCTGTGATACATACCATGTGCTTGACAGATGTGGGTGGTAGGAAATTGGTGGTGCTGAGGACGTCAGTGAACAAAACCATACAGCATTCCTTTCAGGAGCCACACTTTCATCTATCGATTGGAATTTTATCCAGATGTAGGCAGACATGGAGACAAGTCTCCTTCCGTATCAGAAGGATGGATTATTTCACTAAATATTTCTGCATCAGATGCTGAGGCTGGGTTTGTACTTACGTTGTCTTGGCCATGCCCCGGAAATCATGTATAGTCTTTCCATCTAGTCAAGACATGTCAAGCATATCCTTCAAGATATTAAGCAAGTATGTCTGACCAGCCCTAACTTTTAGACATCCTTGTAATGTCTTCTAAACATTACATTCTGAACATTATCATTTGCATTTATGATCGCACTGCAAAGATGAAGCGCAAGCATAAAAACAAATCTTGTCATACATAGGCAAACTTGTGATACACATAAGCTATATAGCTAAGATATTAAAGGTGTACACCAGTGAGTCATTATTACATTTCCATATAGTTGGGGGATGCACCAGAGAGTGAGAGCTATAAAATGAGTTGTCAGGACGGGGCAGAATCTGAGGTAAATGGACTATACTTGTATAGCACCTTTCTAGTCTTCCGACTAGTCAAGGTCCTTTCAGACTACATATCACATTCATACACTGATGGCAGATGCTAACAGTCCATCAGTACAAGGAAGTAACCATTCACACACACAGCCTCGGGAGCAATTTGGGGTTTAGTATCTTGCTCAAGGACACTTTGACACATGGGCTGGGGGAAGCCAGGATCGACCCGCTGACCTTCCAATTGGTGGACAACCCGCTCTTCAACCAAACCACAGCCACCCCAGATATGCTGACTTTTAGACCATAGTCAATCCTGTTTATGGGTCGAGCTCTATAAACACCGCCTACATCCTACATTTCCCACAATGCACCCAATAGTGTAATTTCATGAAACCTGCCCTGCATGGTGGATGCCTATGTATCTCTACATTTCCAGTTTGTAATGCTGACCGTCTGTTATCAATTTGTACAGAGCCCAAACTGAGATAACTCTTAACAGGGTTGGGTACAATGGCATATTTTGTTTTGGATACAGTTCCAGGTTGTCAAATACCCAGACTTGCAAAGCTCAGAGGCTAAAGAATATCTCGATATTTTGTCTCTCCTTGGTCTTTTTTTGGCTGGACTGCAAGGTCTGTCCCTGACCTACTGAGTGAGTTACACCATTGGTCAGTCAAGCGATCAGCTGATGTGGGGCCGGTGTTCTGACAGTTTGCGCTACCCACTCAGAATGAGTAGTTCATCCTGTCAGACTAGTCAGATGAACTACACCTCTTTTTTCTAATGATCTTCCTAGTAAAAAACATTGTTTAGGAGCTACTCAGGCAGACATACCCCTATAAATGGGATTAAAAGTAGAGTAGCTCATTCTGTCAGGTAGGAAATATCTATCAGAATGGACTTCCTCTTTAAATGTAATTATTATGAATGACTCGGCTCACCACAAATTAATGGGAAGAGTATGCTTGATTTGACGCGCATTAACTCCGCAGAGTTTTTTCTACACAGGCTCTGTAATCAGTAGGCTAACTAGAGATTTTGATGTCTTTGTTGAGCATATTAACTATCTGAACTACACTTTTTGTATATTTGTTGAGTGCTAGATACTAGCTAAACTAGATAATAAAATATTACTTTAGGAATAGTATCAGACTGATGTCTTCATATTAGGGATGTCAATCAATTAAAATGTACTAATTCATCGCACAATTTGCTGTGATTAATTGCAATGAAGCACTTTTTTCTTATTATTAAAGCTTGCAATAATTAATATCATTAAAATGTAAGAATCAACACCACAGAAGTATATTTAAATTCAAATACTATTGTTTAATGGCATCTTTTTAACTTTGAACACAGATTCTCTCCTGTGAACTACAGATTTTCAATAAAACCATCAAGGCCAATGACTGTCAGCTTGAAATGTAACAAAACTCAGGCCTATATGTTAAAATTACAGTTGAATTTCACAACAGTCAAGGCCATTTAAATTAAATATCTGCTTAGAAGGCAATCATTTTCTTATATGCACTAATATAAATGATTAATTTAAAACAATAATTGTGTTTCATGTCCAAGTGCCAGTTGAATTTCAATAAGGTCCACAATAGTCCATGTAAATATGAAAAAAGAACAAGGAAAGACATGGAAGATACACACAGAGAGAGAAACAGTTCGAAGGGACCCCTTTTCCCTTGCCAACATTTAGACTAACTTTGGTTTGTTATAGCCCCCTTCCCGACAAGATAGCATGACATGGTTAGTTAGTATCATAAGTAAAGCAGCTGCTAGAGTGCATCCAGTTGGGTGACTGGAATACCTCTATAGACCTGACCGACAAATTCTCCCATGCGTTGGTTCGCATTGCTCAGGTTACATCTGAGAGGGGACAAACGCTACGAGCTCTGCATGTGGAGTAATGTGGAGTTCTGAGACTCACCCAGTCATCTCCACGAGGGAGTGCGGCTAGGGTGCATGACCCATTATGTTCAGGTCTTCACTGTTGCCTCCCTGGCAGGTTGGGGCAGGACCTTCCTGCCAGGGTCAAGTCAAGTCAAGTCTGCTTTATTGTCAATTCTTCCACATGTACATTACATACATACAGAGAATCGAAATTGTGTTACTCTCAGACCCCCGGTGCATACAGATAACACTAACAGTAGAGCCTAAAATCTAGATCAAATATAAAATATAAGCTAAAACTATACAATAAGGGAATATAAAAATTAAAAAAAAGACATAGTAAAAAAAATAAAATAAAATAAAAATGAGGTTAAATTAAAGCAGCGCAAGGCACATGGCAGATAAAGTACAAACCAGTGAACAAACAGTGCAGATAAAAAGATTTTAAGTGCATAAAAAAATAGCTTATTCAGTCTGATTAAAGTGACAAAGGGCTTATTTTAATTTAACTGACTGATGAGGTGGTAGAATGACGTCAGTTCCATGGTGAATGAGGTAGTGAGCAGACCAATGCTACACAAAGTGACTGGTGCATGACATCATATGTTAGCGGAAGGACCTGTGGATGTGGGATCTGGGGGGGGGGGGGTTCATGGTTCCTTGGTGCCTGGGGCAGAAGAGGGACGGGGGGGCAAGTTCGGGAGCGAGTTCAGCTTCCTGACAGCCTGATGGATGAAGCTGTTCTTCAGTCTGTTGGTCCTGGCCTGGAGACTCCGCAGTCTCCTCCCTGATGGCAGCAGACTGAAGAAGCTGTGTGACGGGTGTGTGGGATCACCTGCAATGCAGAGGGCTTTGCGAGTGAGACAGGTTCCATAAATGTCCTGGAGTGAGGGGAGAGAGACACCAATGATCTTCTCAGCTGCTCTCACTATGCGTTGCAGAGTCTTCCAGCAGGACACGTTGCAGGCGCCATACCACACATTGATGCAGCTAGTCAGAATGCTCTTGATGGTGCCTCTGTAGAAGGTGTACATGATGGGGGGTGGGGCTCTGGCTCTCCTCAGTTTGCGGAGGAAGTAGAGACGCTGCTGTGATTTCTTGGCCAGTGCTGCAGTGTTGTCGGTCCAGGAGAGGTCCTCTGTGATGTGCACGCCCAGGAACTTGGTGCTGCTCACTCTCTCCACAGTCGCACCGTTGATGGTCAGAGGAACATGCTGAGTGTGTGCTCTCCTGAAGTTAACAACAATCTCCTTCGTCTTCTCCACGTTCAGAGAGAGATTGTTGTCACTGGACCACCCGGCCAGGCGGCTCACCTCGCTCCTGTAGTTTGTCTCATCTCTGTTGCTAATGAGACCCACCACAGTCGTGTCATCCGCAAACTTAATGAAGAGGTTGGAGTTGAGTGACGGTGTGCAGTCGTGTGTCAGCAGAGTGAAGAGGACGGGGCTCAGCACACATCCTTGGGGGGCCCCAGTGTTCAGTGTGATGATGCTGGATGTGTTGCTGCCGACACGTACTGCCTGAGGTCTTCCAGTCAGAAAGTCCAACAGCCAGTTGCACAGCGAAGTGTTGAGCCCCAGCTCGACCAGTTTGTGAATGAGCTGTTGAGGGATGATTGTGTTGAATGCTGAACTGAAGTCTATGAACAGCATTCTGACGTATGAGTCTTTTTTCTCTAGATGTGTGAGTGCTGAGTGGAGGGTAGTTGAGATGGCATCATCGGTCGACCGGTTGGACCGATATGCAAACTGGAATTGGTCCAGGGAGGGGGGGAGGGCAGACTTGATGTGGTGCATGACTAGCCGTTCGAAACACTTCATGAGGATGGGAGTAAGTGCAACAGGACGGTAGTCATTGAAGCAGGACGGAGACTTGTCCAGGGGAGGGCCGCCTCAGGAGGAGTGGGGCATTTCTCCAGACAAAGCAATGCAGATTTGGCAGCAGTTCGGGTGGCCAACCTATTCGCAAACAGAAAATGCATGGTGTCCCCTCTGATTTTCTCTGAGGCTTACAGATGTCCCTCTATTCGGGGTGGACGCACTAGCCCACCCGATCTGGCCTTTTGGCCTGCTGTATGCCTTCCCCTCGATGCAGCTAATAATGCCACTGCTGCACAGAATTCGGACGCAGCGCCTATCCATGCTAGTAGTAGGAGCCCAGTGGCAGGTGGTTCCCGAACTTGGCATTGCTATTGGTGACGGACCCATGTACAAATCAGTCCGTCAGAGGGCTCCGCACATACTCATAGAACTGGAATTACATCCAGTTAACTACTATTTTCAAACAGCACCATTTGTTAGCACAACCTGTTTCCATTTTAGGTTTTTAGAGAGCCGCGGAATAGTAGGGAAGTCCTCTTTTCCTGCTTAGATCGTCCAAGCATGAATTTATACAGTAGTCTACATTTTCAAATCCAGGCTATAGTTAATGTTTTTGACTCTTATTGGCAAAGCCATTTAAAGAAGTAAAATATTTTCATTTAACGTTAACTGTAATTCACTGTGTGATAAATTAAAAATATGTGTTACTGTGACTAAAATTATGTGTCCTGGATGAAAAAAGCTAAAACCACCTGCACAGTGTAATGCACTGAAATAAGTGTGTGTATATATATATATATATATATATATTTCCTGCACTACTTTAGAAGTCACACAGAGATCTCATGGGTTGCTGCTCAGGCCCTAAATTATACTTCCTTCATTTTCAATAGCGTTTCAAGCAGTGATGAACGGGCCCTCGCACCTGACCACATGTCGGAGCATCACAGTCGGTCATTTAATGCCGCTCTGAAATTTCAAGTGTTTTAGACCCTGCAAGGAGGAGTTGAATGTCACTTCTGGAGTCTGCTATGTGGCGCTAGAGAACACCTATTAATTATACATTAAGGTTCCAGTATATGAAGTGTGGACCACACCCTGAAAATTTCATGTAAATTCGAATGATGATTGTCAAAGCAAAGCTTACTTCCAGTTGCCAGTAGGTGGCACAGGGACTACAACACCCAATTTGCATGAAGATGTCCTCATGCCGGGACTCTTATCATACATGTGAGATGTTTGGCAGATTGAAAACAATTAAATCAAGTTACAACAACTTCCTGTGTCATGGCAAATAATGCATTGCCATGACAACAGTGTTTGATGGAAACTCACAATATTCACAATAAAGTATCATCAAGGTCTTAAGACTTTGCTGAAAAAATTCGAGGTGGATCTGGTAAATCTGCTAGGAGTAGTTTGTAAGACTATAGGGAAAGTAAATTCCATTTGTCAGTAGGTGGCACTATGACTGACTACTGGCATATACATGTCTTCCCTCATTAGTCCTAACTTCTCTTGTGATCGCTACATGGATCATTTCTTGACTGTTGTCCCACTCAAAACTCATGTTGTCAGAGCTAGCTTCGTCATTCTCATGCTTCAGTTCTGCTTTTAAATTATCTGATTCATAAATGGCACAACAACAAATTCCTCAGGTAAATCTTCATTTACAGAGCGATGTAATCACAACCCTCCAATATCAAGTGCTGCACGACATAAATCATATTACTGAAAGTAGCTGATATAAACAAACCTTTTCATCATTGTGTCTTATTCATAATGACAGTGAGACAACAGTGCCATCAAGAAGCCAAAATGGAAAACAACATTACCTTGTTTTACTTGGCCCCAGCATACAGTGAATAAAAAATGTATACACTATAACTCGGGTCTCTTGCACGACCCTGTCAACTTCTGAAAGAAAGACTAGAAAAAAAATGATTTTGATCATTTTTGACATTTTGACACAACAACATTGTTAAAGACAAATGAGGAATACCAGTGAGTTGAGTGCTCAATTGAATGACATAAATTAATTATACAGGGTTTAATATAGTCCCAGGTTGCAAAAAACCTGAGGTATGCATTTCAGGATTAAATAAATGATTGGTACTTTCTTTCTACTAGTGCCACAATTTAGTTTAGTTATATTGACTAAATTTCAATATAACCCCCATTATCAGTAAGAATAATCAGTCTTCATCAGTATGTTGTTTGTTTCCTCTAACACTCTTGTACTGTGGGTTGTAATGAACATTCCAGCCACTTGTGGGATTTTACTCTTGTTAAGTAGCTGCTGCTAGATGCCATTGAGCCAACCTATATACCATGAACCCACAACACATATAGTATAGTAAACTAATCTTTTATCGGTACATTAGAAGAAACCAAGACACCCGAGAATGGAGTTGAGCTTCCTAAAGCCTGGTCGCAGGCGTCACATCAGGCAGTGGCTGTGATTGATTACTTGTATCCACAGCCTTGGAAATTTAGGGATTGGGGCAATAGGATGCTTTTCCAGAGCTGAATAAGATTGCTGGCTGCTGCATTCCAACAGCTCGCTGCCTCTGCCATGAAAGGGCCCTTTGAGATCTGAGAGGCCAAGCCACAGCTCCATCTACTTGGGTTTTGACTAAGGGCCCTCTGGCACATCTCAAAACTTTCCTTCCCTCTCCTGTTTAAACTGCTTGTGTGTGTGTGTGTGCGTGTGTGTGTGTGTGTGTGTCCTCCTGCTTCTCCGTCCTCTAACCTTTGTCTCTGTTACTTCCCATCCTCCACCCCTCTACTTTTTCTGTCCTCACTTCCAACCTTTCCTTGAGTTTTCGGCAAAGGTCGATTTAGTTTGCAGAGAGCAGACTGGAGTTTGTTGCATTTCTTGAAGGCAAAGCTACTTTATAGGCAACACAACATAACTGAAAACTCAAAAACTCCTTTTCTTCGCTCCAAGATTATGAGTGGTCAATTGAGTGTTAACTGCAAGCAGCCATGATAGGTTTATGAAAAATATATATATTTGGCTGGAGTACACGGTACTATGGTGGAGCACATCCTGCTGAGCAACTGAAGATTGTTGATCATCTTATCTGGCACCATATCTCCTGGTTGAAATTTTCTGCAAAACTAGCTTGTGTGGTGTGTAAGCAGTAACAAGTCTAGTAGGGTGAGGTATAGAGTGAGGTAGGCTACACAGGCACACTCACACACACACACACACACACACACAGGGAGAGTAGAGATGAGACAAATCGGATTTTAATCAAGAATAGACAGACTCTTACATACTCAATCCTCCCACAGGCAGTATGTCTCATATGTTCCAAGATCTTGGTGATTATTAAAAGCGGCAATGTGGCGCTACAAGACAAAACACAGAGCATCTTTTCAGCAGGTTAACAAGGGGGACGGGTTTTGGTCATTTTACAAAGAGGGGTATGACATCCCCCCCACCCCTCAAATTGCCTACTGTGTGTAAGACTGTCTTCATTCATTTTAAAGTGCTTTTACTTCTCTTCCTGCTCTAAAAGCATCAGCACAACCAACTGCTTTATATCTGTTAATCTAGCACTTGACCTGCTGCGGTTCATACTGTATACATTGCTATGGTCGCAGTACAGCTGGAGGGGCACACATTATTTCCTTCAGTCTAAATAAGTCAAGTCCTGGTCAGCCTGGTTCTTCTAGATATCCAATTCAGACCACACTGTGTGCCTCCTCTGTCTTGCTCACCCTGGTCAACCTCTCTGTTTTCTATCATGGGAGTTATACAGGGGCTCCTCAATTACAGAGAGACATGCTGTCTTAGAAAGAAAGCCCACACTGCTGTTTTGAGGTTTTATATTAATGGGGTCATTGTATACAGACATCCCTAGATTGTTCTCAAAATTATATTTTTTGTTTCATATTTTAGTTGTTCCTTCTTTAATGAGTGATGCAAAGTGATATACTTGATCACAGAGAAACTTCTGCACATATAACGGCCATAATATAAATTCAGCCTACACAGGGCAAGGCACAGAACATTAGCAACATCATTACACGCGGTTTCATGAACAAACTATCTCAAAGTCGGTTCACAAGTAACTTATTATCTACCATATAGTCTATGAGTTAGTCAGGAACAATTCGTCAATTAGGTTTCTGCTGTGGAAACTGTTTGAAACTGTTCTAGTGCAGATGGGGACGTGTACTTCTGCCAATTGCATAATGTTAAAAAGCTAACTTCCTGACACCTAAGACTTTGCTTTTGTGTTTTGTATATCAATACAAATGTACTGAAATGACATGTAATAGATTTACTTAAATATGCCTTTTTCTACATTCAACAGTAAATATGTTGAACTGAATGGAATGTTTCTTAATCTGTTTAAGATGAAGAAGCATGTTGGCTGGTCGAACTTCTAAATGGCTGGTATTTTGCCTTGTGACCCAAAAAGATCATTTGAAACTTTTTATATTTTGCATTGATATTTTAACATTTTGTTTCATGCATCCATACAGCATAATGATAATTTAGAGCTTTACAAGCACTTAGCCTAAAAACTATAAAGTTTGCCCTGAGGGTTAGAAGAGCGTAAATTAAAATTAAATGAAATCAAAATAAAATAGAGGGTTTAGCTACCTTGGAGCATGAGTGTGCTCAGAAAATTATAGCCCATGTACTCATGAGGGTGGTGCGAGGGGAGAGGAGTGCAAAATGGCAAGATTCTGTTAGATACATTAAATTTTGCCCTATGATGACAATAGAGGAAAGTTCATAAAAAGGATTAGGAACCATTCTCTGGTGATCAAAGCAAATGTTACATATATACTGTCTTTCTGGCCAGTAGATCCAAATTCAGGATAGACAAAGCAACTAACACACTAGAGCAGAAATGTGTTTTTGCTAGGAAACCAAACCTTCAACACTCAATTCAATTCAATTTAATTTTATTTATATAGCGCCAATTTCATAACAGAAGTTATCTCGTTGCACTTTTCCTATAGAGCAGGTCTAAACTGTACTCTCTATATTATTTACAGAGACTCAACAATTCCCACCATGAGCAGTCACTTGAGCTACTTAAGTTGGAGGACTAAAAGTGCCAAAATGAAATAAATAAATACACCATTAAATAATTACTTAAATGTGTCATTAAATACATAAAATACCAATTATTTCAATATTTACATTTACATTTCACGATTTCCATCTCCATTTCATTATTTACATTTACATTTCATGGTCCTGTGTTGCAGTGCTTCATGAATTGTCAAACTGTCAAATTCGCCCATCAAAGATGGTAGGCTGATCCTATCGCCCGATTGGTTACCCCGCACATCAAGTCAAGACAAATCAATTCCCTGTTGCTGTTATCGACGAGGATGGACAGGATCAGGAATGAGTACATCAGAGGGACCGCTCATGTTAGATGTTTCGGAGATAAAGTCAGAGAGGCCAGATTGAGGTGGTTTGGACACGTTCAGAGGAGAGACTGTGAATATATTGGTAGAAGGATGTTGAGGTTGGAGCTGCCAGGCAGGAGGTCTAGAGGAAGACCAAAGAGGAGATTTATGGATGTAGTGAGAGAGGACATTAAGTTAATAGGTGTGAGTGAAGAGGATGCAGAGGACAGGGTTAGATGGAGGCACATGATTCGCTGTGGCGACCCCTGAAAAGGAACAGCCGAAAGGAAAGAGACTCCAGACCAAAGCAATGGATTAGACTACATTAGCGTTAGCCCCACCCACTGACTTTGATGGGTGAGTTTGACAGTTTGACCATTCATGAAGCTCTGCAACACAGGACCATGAAATGTAAATGTAAATCATGAAATGTAAATGTAAATCTTCTTCTTTTCCTTTCGGCTGCTCCCTTTCAGGGGTCGCCACAGCGAATCATGTGCCTCCATCTAACCCTGTCCTCTGCATCCTCTTCACTCACACCAATTAACTTCATGTCCTCTCTCACTACATCCATAAATCTCCTCTTTGGTCTTCCTCTAGACCTCCTGCCTGGCAGCTCCAACCTCAGCATCCTTCTACCAATATATTCACAGTCTCTCCTCTGAACATGCCCAAACCACCTCAATCTGGCCTCTCTGGCTTTATCCCCGAAACATCTAACATGAGCTGTCCCTCTGATGTACTCGTTCCTGATCCTGTCCATCCTCGTCACTCCCAAAGAGAACCTCAACATCTTAAGCTCTGCCCCCTCCAGCTCTGCCTCTTGTCTTTTCTTCAGTGCCACTGTCTCTATGCTGTACAGCATCGCTGGTCTTGAACACCTTTCCTTTCATTCTTGCTGATACTCTTTTATCACACAACACACCTGACCCTTTTCTACACCCGTTCCAACCTGCTTGCACTCGCCTCTTCACCTCTTTTCCACAGTCTCCATTGCTCTGAACCGTTGACCCTAAGTACTTAAAGTCCTGCACCTTCTTCACCTCTGCTCCCTGTAACCTCACCGTTCCACCTGGGTCCCTCTCATTGACACACATGTATTCTGTCTTACTGCGGCTAAGCTTCATTCCTCTGTTTTCCAGAGCAGACCTCCATCTCTCTAGATTCTCCTCCACCTGCTCCCTGCTCTCACTACAAATACAAATGACTCTGGTGGTGAGGAAGATGAAGAGGACAAAGGCAGAGCAGAGGACGAAGTGGTGGAAGCTGAAAAAGGAAGAATGTCGCGTAGTTTTCAGGGAGGAGCTGAGACAGACTCTGGGTGGTCAGGAAGTGCTCCCAGATGACTGGACCACTACAGCTAATGTGATCAGGGAGACAGGTAGGAGGGTACTCGGTGTGGCATCTGGAAAGAGGAAAGTGGACAAGGAGACTTGGTGGTGGAACCAGGAAGTTCAGGAGTGTATACAGAGAAAGAGGTTAGCAAAGAAGAAGTGGGACACTGAGAGGACTGAAGAGAGTAGACAGGAGTACAGGGAGATGCAGCGTAAGGTGAAGGTAGAGGTGGCAAAGGCCAAACAAAGAGCATATGCGGACTTGTATGCTAGGTTGGACACTAAAGAGGGAGAGGTGGATTTGTACAGGTTGGCCAGACAAAGAGATAGAGATGGGAAGGATGTGCAGCAGGTTAGGGTGATTAAAGATAAGAATGGAAATGTACTGACAGGTGCCAGGAGTGTGATGGGAAGATGGAAGGAGTACTTGGAAGAGTTGATGAATGAGGAAAATGGAAGGGAATGAAGAGTAGAAGAGGTGACTGGTGTGGAGCAGGAAGTAGCAAAGATTAGCAAGAGTGAAGTGAGGAGGACGTTGAAGAGGATGAAGAGTGGAAAGGCAGTTGGTCCTGATGACATACCTGTGGAGGTATGGAAGTGTCTAGGAGAGGTGGCAGTTGAGTTTCTGACTAATTTGTTTAACAAGATCTTGGAGAGTGAGAGGATGCCCGAGGAATGGAGGAGAAGTGTACTGGTGCCAATTTTCAAGAACAAGGGAGATGTGCAGAGCTGTGGCAACTACAGAGGAATAAAGCTGATAAGTCATACAATGAGGTTGTGGGAAAGA
>CM022482.1:2943186-2957326 GCA_011952105.1 Coreoperca whiteheadi | reverse complement strand
GTGTCCAAACCACCTCAATCTGGCCTCTCTGACTTTATCTCCGAAACATCTAACATGAGCGGTCCCTCTGATGTACTCATTCCTGATCCTGTCCATCCTCGTCGATAACAGCAACAGGGAATTGATTTGTCTTGACTTGATGTGCGGGGTAACCAATCGGGCGATAGGATCAGCCTACCATCTTTGATGGGCGAATTTGACAGTTTGACAATTCATGAAGCACTGCAACACAGGACCATGAAATGTAAATGTAAATAATGAAATGGAGATGGAAATCGTGAAATGTAAATGTAAATATTGAAATAATTGGTATTTTAATTATGTAATGACACATTCAAGTAATTATTTAATGCTGTATTTATTTATTTCATTCTGGCACTTTCAGTCCTCCATACTTAAGATACACTATCTCTTCTCTCTCTTCCCTTATGAGCAGCTAAAGCAGTTATGAAATTAGATAATTGCGCAATGTGGGTTAAGCATACCTTCCTCAGTCCATTACTGGTTGAAACAGGAATGGTACATGTTGGACCAGTTGAAGAACCCTTCCATAAACGTAATGACAGGCTAATTATGCAGAGAAGCCATTTGTGTCCACCACAAGCAATGTCCTGTCTGGTGGACTGAGCTATCAGGGAAAGGGACTGAAATGAGGCCAATACAGACAAAAAGAATGAGTGTGGAAATCCTAAATTATTACTCTCCCAAACCAGTTACGGGTGGGATGGAAAGTCTGAATGCAATGTGTTGGAATGTGTTACTTGTTTTTCAACAAATCACTTCATTTGTCCTGTCCAACTTCTCTCAACTGTGAAACAAGACACAGAAGATGCCCTGAAATTATGACCCCTCATAAAAGCTAAGTGTAGCTGATGGAAGCACCTCAGGTGAAAAGAACCCAACTGCCCTGAAGTTACATACCATGAACTCACTCAATTTGTCTCTTTAAGAAAACAGGTCAAATAAAAGAAATACATTCTAAAATATGATTTACTACTACTGTGTGTATGATTTCATCTTACTGATATTCCGTAACATACAGTACTGACTGATAATGAACCGCATAGACCTTATATATCTAATTTGTCTGATTTTAAACATATTTGGGACTGATATTCTAACGTTACTTTCAATAAAAAATTTAAAGCTGCTTTAATAATTTTTTGGCCACGAGAAGGCAGAAAAAAAATCAAAAGATGCTTACAGACATACAGCCACCATCGTATCCACATCTTATAAATTTGTTATGGGTATACTCTGAGCAATGAAATGCCTACTGACCCATCCAGCAGAGACAAAGTCGTGTTTCTGAGGATCTGACCATTCTAATTATGGGAGCGTAATACTAAATTGACAGAGCAGCCCTTTAATAACTAAAATATTGATTAATGCAGTACTAAAGGCTACTTTGGGAGGATGGACAAGCCTCAAAACAGCGTGAGTAATATAATACATCACAACATATTTTATTTCTAAAATAGCATTGCTCACATTGCTACACATTACACCTTACTACTGTGTTATATTGCACCTTATTTGGAGGTGTTTCTATTATGGCTGCACTGACTCCATATAGTATTTTGGCCAAAATCAGACTGAGCCCTGCTCAGCATGCATTTGTCTTCTGTAGCACTTCTGGCTGCTCATGGCTGATGTATATAACCAGACTTGAATTCCCTTGTGCATGCTAATATTAAAGTTCTCTGTCTAAAATCGCAGCTTGTTTTTTGTTGAGCGTTTGTCACACTAATCAGATTGGAAACTGTCAGTGCTTTACTTGCATCAGTGTGTTGAAAATATAGAGGCTAAACCACTTAACAATACTGACCATCTGTGAGCTTGTTTGGCCAATGCACCTTAAATATCCATAATAATACTTATTAAAAAACAACGCTAACCTCCACTGGCTTTAGGTTAGTTGATGTGCAATGCATGATGTAACATTGTCCCTAACATAACCATTAGCTGTGCTAAGCAATATTTTCATTTCTAAAAATGTAATGTTAAAGGGGCTGCTTTTATTGACAAACCCACAGTAAATTATCACTATGTAACTCTGCATTTTCAAATTAACGCTATGGAAAGTTTTTCTAATTTTGGTTTCATGTCCTTACTGTTTGGTTCAGTCTCATCGCTCCTTGTTTCCAGCAGCAGCAGGCTGCTGTTTTCAGTGAAAGTGTTATGATAAAGCCACTGTACCCTACCTGCATAGGACCAAACAGCAGATAGACAGAGTTAGAGACTAGCTGCTGAACACAGTAGAGCATTTAGCAACTAAAGAGTCATGTGTTTTTCTCAGACGTTGGTGGAGCCCCCCTTACATTTATCAGGTGGACACAGACACAACTCCAAATGAATGATAATACTGCTCTGCGTGTGTTGGATGTAGTTTGCTAATACATTAGCCATATCAACTTTACAAGTGTGTGAAGTTTGTTGATGAGTTCAACTCCCAAGTGGACAAAAAAACAAACAAAAACAGATTAAAATGGCCTTAATGTTGATGTTAAGGGCACAGTACACTTCAAAACAAAGTGCTTTTTGGATTTTCAAATAGCTTCATTAACCTCTTAACTGGCTCTGACGCTATCTTCCCACCCTGTGAGACCTCATCACAGAGGCAGCTTAGACAGGGGTAACTCCATCCCCCTGACTGAGTTAAAACAACAATAGCCATCTCATAAAAAAGCAGGCACTTCCCTTCAAATATTTAGCCATTTGGAGGCTCAAAGACAAGACAATAAATGAGACTGGGAAGGTAGTGATGGGGGGATGGGCTGAGTCTTTTGCATTTTATTGGCTCTCTGATAAGCATCTGCATACCAAGCTAGGTCTGTGGAAAACTAGGGTCAGTCGTGAAAAAGAAAGCATTTCGATGCATGTAAAACAGAGCTCTAGTGTCAATTGTTTATCTTTCTTCAAGAGATCTTTCTCTTAGTCACTCTTTCCTTCACCCAAACAGTCTGAGGGAAGAACAGGACTGTGGAGCAGAAAGGTACCACACAGCAGAATATTACAGAGATTTAACAAACGAGAAAACTCTGCTCCCATTTTCCTCTCTCTCTTCCTCTTTGGCCCTCGTCTCTGAACTATGATTAACAAAGCATCTGCTGTAGGAGGAGGGACAGGCTATTAGTTTGACAAGCCTGCTGTTAACATATTTCCACAGACCCATGGCAGACTGTAAAGGCCAACCACCGCTTACTGAGGGCTTTCAGCATGCTTTATTCGTCTGTTTCCATGAACAGTTATGCTTCAGTTTCAACAGATGAATCAATCAACACAAACTCACAAAACGTTACCCTTCTCTTTTTTCAAAGTTTTTTAGAGTCGTGTTGTCTTCTTTTTTCCTCTTGCAGGCCTTCCTCTTGCAGGCCTTCAAATCACATTCTTCATTCCAAATATGCTGTAAACTTGTAAACAGTGATTCAGGATCCCCAGTTTCACTATGGCCACATGTGAAACTCCAGTGGTAGGATGATAAATTAATTGAGTAATTACAAACAGTCCAACTCCAGTCCATTGAACAGACTGATTGTTGATGTTTTCTGGTATTTCTGGTGATGACCATTGTCATTTCAGCTCTACAGCTCCACTCATCTGCTGCTGATCAAGAAGTTTAGCAACTCATTTAATTTACAAAGTACAATATGCAGACTATACAGCAAAATGTCAAAAGCACTTAGGTCCACTGACCCATTCTTCTGCTTCTGCTACTGCTAAATAACAGCATTTGGCTTTGCGGTCTCTTGGGTGACGAGTGTGTCACCAGGATAATTATACAGGTATTCAGTGGTTAATTCTAATTAGCTAATTCATACTTAATTTTTTATTAATAATTGTATGCAACATTTGCAACACTATAAAGTGACTGATTAAATGTTCTTTTAGATTAATCTATTAAAAAGGCTATTGGAAAAAAAGGCTACAAAACGGTCATTACATTTGCAAGTTAAAGGAGAATTCCAGCGATGTAGCATTACATTCCTATAACATTCTCGGAGTCATGAAGGACAGTTTTAAAAAAAGGGATCAGAGTCGATACAGCAGGACTTTTTCATTCCACATATTCTTCCTCCTTGCCTTAACCGCCGAGAGCGTGGATGGAGATTCAAATGTGTAATGCTAGTAGTGGCTAATGTAGCCTCGAGCCACTTGCCTCAAGCAGAGATACGGAGCGGGCTAGAGGTCTGGTAAGCTCACTTCTTTCTAACTCCACACCCCCAGATTTTTTTATCATTTTTAAACTTGTAGTTTTCAACCCCTATAAGTGACATCACCTAAGGACATTTCTCAGACTTCATTGAGCTCCCACTGGAGACACAAAAGGCTTTATACAACGTTTTTCACAGATGCAGAAGTACTCCCCAAAATCAGTGGAGCTCCCCTTTAATCATTCTACTTAATTTTTTTGTCTCTAAATGATGATTTAAAATACAACTTTTTAAATCCTTTAACATTGTTGTTTTATTATTCATAGAAGTGGCCCATGTGGATAAAAAAAATTCTATCACAGTAAACTTAGTTTTGTATCATGATATCTCTTTTTTTTTGGTTAAATCGATACAAAAATCTTAAACTTCCAATATGGCCATAAATCAGTCCTGGTCATTGATTTGCAACAATTTGTTTACACTAAATGAAATATTCAACTCCATAGTTTTATGGCATATATCACTTTCTACAATACAAAGCAAATCCAGCAGCCTTTAACTCACTATTAGTATGTTTAAATACACTATGAGCAAATACCTGATTACTATGCACATGCATGGGTTAAGGGGTTGGATGGGACTTACTTTGATTATTACTTGTTAATCAAAGGTAACAATGAATACAGATTTCTGAGTGAAAATATTGTAAATTCATATTTGGTGATCTTCATGGTTTCAGATAAGCTGTTTGGCTCTGTATTTCTGTTTCCTAAAAGGTTCTCATCGGAGAGATAAATGGTTTTCACCATCATCAGCGATTTACTTTGATACTGAAAAATCCAAGATCCAAAACAAACTGTGTGGAGGTTCACATGTTTGCAAATAACCTTGCTTTCATTAATTAAGTTAAGAAGGAATGTGTGCGGGATCCAAAATCCAATATACATAAATACAAAAAGCCCCTCTGAAGACAATTACACAGGTAGAGAAGTATGCGCCATAAAACATGAGAACACATCCTGGGACACTTTAACAGACTCAAACTGCCTGTGGCTCTAAAAATCTTCTAATCCAAAAAGACGATTGCCAGGCACATGTTGGAATTTAGCAAGATTAAAAACATCCACAGCCTGTTCTTCTGGGAAACACAGATAAAAAACACAGTTTTCTGTTTTCTCCAGCAAAAAATTCTTGATTAATAACTGTTGTGACATAACGTCTTAAATATACAAACTAAGACACAAAAGGCCTGGCAGCTTCACAGCTGACCTTTGACCGCTTAGTGTGCGTAGATGTGTTCGAAGGGTTGGGGCTCTCTCTCACTTAACAGACTATACAATTTATGTAACACAGTTCAAGAGGTGATCCTAACCAAACAATTGATAAAACCTCCCAACACAAAGATCCCCAACACACTGAAGGGAGTGCGATCTATGTGTGTTCTTAGTCTACTGCAGACTAAGCCAGACTAATTTGCAGACATGTTCAACCTCCTCGAGTCCCGACACTCTATAAATTCACCCTATTTGCTTTGATAACAAATACTTCAGATTAGGATCAGATTTTTTTTAGTATTTGGAATTCTGCATTCTTTAAATCCATGTTTACTTGCTAGCATTGCCACCACTTGTGGATAGGTGTAGTGTGAAACCATTGGCAGGATTGTGTATTGCGTTCCTGGGAATACCATCCACTATGGGCAGGGTGGTCATGTCCTTCCTCGTGTTTCGAAACCCTGTTTTTTGGACCCCTAAGCCTGTCACAATAATTAAATTATCGATTTGTTGCCCATTGTGTTTACATACATGTATTTTGACACAAGAATGTCATTTTAGCCAACGTGATGCACGTATAAACCATACAGTTTTCCCTACCATTACTATATTGCACGTTAAGGAATTTTCCCTACCATTACTATATTGCACGTTAAGGAATGAATGACTCTTAAGTCCATTTTATTGATTGTTGTGGTTATTTAATTTTATTTATGTTTTTATTTTGGATGTCTTAATATGTTATTCACATTCCAATTCCAATGTCCAATATCATTTTTTGCAATTATTTCTGGGACAATATATTGTCCATCAAAGGTAGTAATCATGACAGGCCTAGTCCCCCCCCACTTTCTTTAATCCAGCAAAGACGTGCTAGCGTTCTACCGTTGGGTCCACTTGATTAGTCTGCCTGGATAGTAATCAAGTGGATCCACTCTTGCGCTGTGAGTTGCAGACAGTTTGTGAGTAGAGTTTTGCAATAGAAAAAAATAAAAATGAAGCATCACCATCAACAGCGAGTTTGATGAATTGATCCCTGTCTGTCATTAATTAATTGACATATTTTACGATTTTAAAATGTCCAATTTAAGTATGGATACATGAAGGAGAGAAGGGTAGGGTTATGGGTTGAACAAGCAGAGAGTAAGAAAGCTTTTTATGATGCTTTCTGGGTGATTTTGTGTCTGTCCTACTGAGTTTACCTCTTCTAATCTCAAGACAATTTTGGAGAAAATGGGCCTGCCTGAGAGGGTGACTCCCTTGCAAGGCGAAACAAATGGGACAGTAAAAAACAAAAACAAAGTATGTACACGTGGATTTCAAAATTATATTTGTTTTAATCATGCAAGTTAATAAACACACATTGCTACAATTTGTTTTGTTGCTGCTGCTGTTGGTATCTGCCATGATTGATTTCTTTTGGGCGTGAGTGGGAAATCCCATTGCTGGAACTTCGCTGTGGTTTGTCCTCATGGATGAGGTTTTGGGACAGAGGCATTCCACCAACCCCCCTGTCCTAATGCCTCCATCCTACACCAGGGCCGCATACTGCAGTGAATGACCAGGAGGAGGAGGAGGAAATCCAGCCAGAGAGAGTTAAGAGAAAGAGAGAGAGGATGAGCTTCTTCTGCTCTTAAAGGAAGACATGAGGTTGCAGAGAGGCAGAATAGAGGAGAGCAGAGAGAGAATGTAGAGGCTTTTCTCTCTGCTTGAGAGATTGGTTGAAAAATTTAAATATTGAATGAATGAATAAATGATGTAATTGTTAAATACCATGCCTATTTCATTTACAGCTGTCTTTACAACTATTTACAATAAAGTGCATACGTAAGAAGTCAAATACACAGACTTTAAAAAGTCTTAAATTCAATTTCCTAAAAATCAGGCCTTGTGTTTATGTATACTTTTCTTCAGCTGACCAGGGAGTTCGTGGTGGTGCTGCTGGTCCTGGATGAGCTGCCACAATAAAGACCCTGTTGTCAGTGGGATATAATCTGGGGTGGTCTCCAGAGTGTGTTCAGGGTGTCTTGTGGCGAATGGCCCCCACCTCCTCAGTGACTCTGTGGACGATGGGGTAGACAGTGGATCGAGGCATTCCAAACACTCTGGAGACCACCCTGTATGATGCCCTACTTGCCAGCCAGAAGAGAAACACCTGGATCTCAATTGTGGCATCCCATGCGTGTCTCCTTAGGTTGAGAAGGTCCAGCAGCACTGCCAGGGCATCCCTACTCAGCCAAAACTTAGGCAGTGTGTCTTGCTGGTTAAAGAAACAAGTGGTGTTTCTGTGCCCTGACTGTTGTAACTATTTTGATTAATTTAGGTCACCTTTGTGGATCAACCTTCTTCATGTTTTCCCAAACGATTCTGTTATTTTATTGCTCTGGCATGTAGCCTTATAAACCTAAAAATCCTTTTCACTATGGGAAGCTTCAAAAAACCTTTATATCTCAACTTCATACTTTTGTCTCTGCTTTTATTAGATTTCTTCTACAGTTGTTCCCTCTTCTTTCTGGTCACCTCTTTAGGACTGTCTTGTACTCAGATGCAAAATGTCTGTCCTGTTTTAACTCCACACATAAACATATACAGAAGGTTGCAGCAAGACAATGACTCATTAGGGGAACAGTGGGTTCTACAGTCAACCCATGTCATACTGCCTTTCCTCTGACAAACACTTGTAGGCGTCCTCTGTTTCTGCTTACCGGCTCCAGTAATTAGTAGCATATGTTAACATTATGCCTCTATGGTTTCTTTTCAAATGCAGTCAAGATAAGCAAAAATGCATGTTTTAGTCAAATGCAGTCATTAAAGCAGCAGTGCTGGCACAGTTATATTACCTCGCTCTATGATTATTTAAACAACTGATCACCAAATAAACAGGGAGTTTGTACAAAAAGCCAGCAAACTAATATGTCTTAAACACGCAACTTTTGTTACAGCAGTATGTTAACAGAGTCCATCCTGTTTATGAGTCAAGCCACACTGAGCCCTGTCAATGGGAATGTCTTGCATTGCTCTAATTAGTCCGAAATCCAGGACTGTAATTATTACCAGACCCAAGACATACCAGCATAGAGCAGTATGCTTCCTGGCAGTCATTTCTTTGTGTTGTCACCTCACATCAACAAATACAGGAAAGAGTTAAAATGCTCTTTATGCATAAATGAAAGGAAGCATGTACAATACAGTACTATAGTTTAGTAGTTTCCAACCCCTGGGCCATAGACTGGTACTGACCCATGAACATTTTCTACCAGGCAACAATATTTGATTTTGCAAAATACACCTGAATAATAAATATGCAGTAGTATAGGATTTATAAAACTACTTTTGCTGTATACTTGAACTTGTGGTAGTTTGTCATAACTTCCTGTCATACCCCAACACATTCATTTTTAGCTTAAACATACTATAAAGAGTTTTGAATTGGTTATGAAACCAACCTAATTTAGTACTGATGGCTCTATATGACCTACATAAGCAAACAAGACCATCAGTGAGAAGATTGGCTATAGATATATGGTTATATGATCACCTGGTCTGATTTATTCCCTCTGAAATCAGACGAATTGATTTACATTTTCCCAGGCAAAGTTTCACAGTGTGTAGTACATTAGCCAGTTAAAAGGAAGCAGGAGGAGGTTTTTCTTTAGATAATTTTATTTTTGATGCTATATTTTGTGGTTATGGTTGATATTGGGGCAGGATCAGCAAAGAGAAAAAGGCATAGTGATAGAGCACTGGCGAAAACACAAGTCAACCTTAGTTGGTCAACTGATGGAGAGAATTGCAGGATATGAAAGGATTCAAAACCGACCCTGAATTGGCCCTGTTTGTCCTAGACAGGTACATAATATGTCTATTTTATTTATGAAATACATTGGAAGATGTGGAATGGAGGTATAGGTCACTGTGGACATTACTGTAATACAACTGGCATAAAGAGTAACATTTTATGTTGGCCTTGCTACCAAGCTATATCTTGCTGTGGCTTACTATTACGAAGACATAACATTACTAGGGAATGTTGATAACTTTAGCTTTCTCAACAAAATTACTATTACCGAGCAACCGAATCTGTTGTAGGCTTACATGTAACCTAGGTGTATAAATGGTACTGAAACAAAGTTTGTTTGCTTTTTCACCATTTTCAGTTTACAGTTATTAATCTTTCATAGCCACAAATGGATACATTATGTCATCACTATGCATCCTGCAAACAGCTGTGTTTAAATAAGAGAAAAATAGTTGCGTCTTTCTTTCAGTCGTTTCCAAAACAAATTCACACGCTAGCCAGATCAAGATCTTTACGAATCTTTACAAATTAAACTAGCCAACAATATATCGAAGTATCCTTGAGCAAGATACTGAACCCTGAACTGCTCCCGAAGCTGTGCCTTCGGTGTGTGACTGGTTAGTTTAATTTGTACTGATGGGCAGTTAGCTCCTGCCATCAGTGTGTGAATGGGGTGAATGTGATGTAGTGTAAAAGCGCTTTGAGTGGTCAGAAAGACTAGAAAGGCGCTATACAAGTACAGTCCATTTACCATTTATATAAAGTTCGACCCCTTCCACAGGCTACAACATTAAAGTCATGCATTAATGCAACTGTTAAAATAATTGAATGATGATATTATGAAGCCCTTTTTCTGCATAATGAGTACTTTTACTTTTGATACTTTAAGTACATTTTGCTGATAATACTTCTGTACTCGGCCCCAAGTAATCTTTCTTACTGTTTGTCCAAAGTAAAGTTTTCACATGTTACCTTAGAATTACATTACTTAAAAAATTTAGGGAAAACTCGGGGCCCTGAACACTTCCCTCACATTTTACAAACTCAGATTGATGAACTGGCCTCTAGCTAACTCATCTGGTGTGTCCAGTGCTACACATTGCTTCACTTCACAGCTACACAGAGAAGGGAAAGCACAGACAAAAGGTGTAATAGAGTAGATGGTGTGGGCAAAAACACTTTGGGAAAAGCTTGTACTGTGTGTTCCATGCAACAGTTACAAAAACGAAGCCATTACTTCATACAGTAGCTACGTCAAACCACAGACAGGTTCCGCCGTAATTTATTAAACTGCATCTTGGGGCACCTGATTACATCAGCATGAATAGTTTGTTTCCCCTAACTAAGAATGAGACTCCACATTAATCACTCTCACCTGCTGTTTTATGTATGCTTTCTAAAATGGTTTAGGGAAAGGAGTGTATTAGCAACACTCAAAAAATTAACTGGTTGGGATGGTTTTGCTTAGAATGTGGCAACAAGTTGTATTATTAAGGGAAAACTACAGTTTTTATCACCAAAGTAATAGCTAAAATCTATGAATATGGCTACATCACTAAAAATAGGTCCAACTGGACTGATTTTGGAGGAGAAAATTGAAAGTGCGCACACCTGTAATGTCACAAACTATCCTTCATTGCAAAGGAAAGGAGTCTGTAAAAAATTAGCAAAACTGCAACATTCTGAGATCTCAGCAGTTAGGTCACATTCAGACTGACTTGAGCATCATGTGAAAAAACGCAGCCCTCTCATTAATTTGAATGGTGCCAGTCTGTCTACGGGGCTGCCAACACAGGTGGCTCCGGCAAAACAACACTGCGTCGTGTGGCACAAAAGTTGAACCAGGCTCAGTTTTTGCTGCAACACAACGTGACATCATCTGGCAATGAGCTGCGTTGACCAATCAAAAATTCCTGGTGGATTGCTTTGTAACACAAACAACGTATTTCTACTGTTTACCTTGTGATCGTCACGACAAAAGATAAAATAGTTGCCGCCGATAACTTTCCAGAGTTGTAAATTCCAATCTGTGAGTACTACAAACTGTTTTGCAGTGTTTTGGCATCTGACAAGCCTTTAAACGCATTAATCTGTTACTCTGTTACAAGAAGTGGACGTATACCTGGAACGTATTTCATTGTCTCACTGGTACCTTAAACAAAACATCCCCACTAACACAGCACCCTGTGCTGTTATGTCTGAATCTCTGCTTATTTTGGTGTGTACAATAACCAATAGGACCAGTGGTAAGAGCTACGAAAAGAATATCAAAGGGTGATTTTTTAGATTACGGACTACAAAGTACAGCGTAATTCTTCCCAATTTACAATGTAATTCTGTGTACTAATCGTGGACCAATACAGTTCATATCAATATATACATCTAGGTACAAGCGAACAAGATGTTAAGTTAAGGAATAAGGGGTAACAATCTGTGCACTTCAAAATAATTTACACTTTAGGTTTTTTAACTATCGGGTACCTATTCCAATATTATTGGGCACAGTATGACCTACTGAGCAACAAAGCTGGAGTTTGGGGGAAGATGGGTTCTGTAGCACCTCATAAATCTGCTGTAATTTATTTCAAAATTACCATATAGCCTACTGTTTACCAACACTGGAGGCTAAGTAGTAGTAGTAACATAAAGAGCATAGGCTAACTGCATTGTTTTACTTTGCATTTACATTTACATTTAGTCATTTAGTAGATGCTTTTATCCATCTGTTTGGAGCAAACAGATGTCCAGGGAGCATTGCACTGTATGGTACAGGTTTATGTAGACTGAACAGTAAATACAACTGAACTGAAAAGCAGTAGTGTCTATCCAATGGCCATGTCAGTTATATACATTTTAGGGCCTGTTGCAGTGTAACTGTCATGAACAGTAAAAGGACGTGGGCACTATAGTCAGTGAAAAATAAGAGCCATTGCTCAACATCAAATTAAAATATGATACAATGAGCTATGGATCATTCCATAACTTTCAAACTCAGTGCATCTCTTCTAACAGCTAACTAATTTCAAAAAAGTTCAACTTGCATACAACACATCTCTATAGCGTCCCTCAGAGACTGGCTCAGATGCCACTCACTTAAGTAGCAAACGTTGATTGTGGACCTGTACATCAGCAAATGTGTGGATGATGTGGTGACCACAAAGACAATAAAGTCATTCTCCAGCCAAAAAGACTGGATTAATGGAGAGGTGAGGGCCCTATCCAGAGCCAAAAAAGCTGACTTTCAGTCAAGTGACAAGAAAGCATACAACACAGCTAGAGCAACACTGAAGGCTGGCATCAAGGAAGCAAAGTGAAGACATCAGGAGAGACACCAACAACACCAAAGATATGTGGCAAGTGATCCAGACCATCACAGGCTGCAAAAGCAGGAGCCCCCTTTACGTGTGAGGCCAAGTCTCCAGATGAGCTAAACACATTTTATGCTCTCTTCGATCTCCTCAACAAGGGTCATGTGTCAAGTCTACTTCGCCTCCAGAAGACCGGCCACTGTCAGTATCCACAACGGTTGTGAGAAGAATCCTTCTGAGAGTGAATATGAGTAAAGCTGCTGGGCCTGATAACATCCCTGGTTGTGTACTAAGAACATGTGCCAATCAGCTAGTTGATGTCATTGTGGACATTTCTAACATATCACTGTCACAGGAGAGTGTTCCCACCTGCTTCAGGACAGCCACCATTGCCTCTGTACCCAAAAGGTCTGCAGTGTCTAGTCTAATGACTACTACCCTGTGGCACTCACCTCCATTCTTATCAAGTGCTTTGATAATCTGGTTCTCCAGCACATCAAAAACAACATCCCAGCTACACTGGACCTTCACCAGTTTGCATACAGGACCAACAGATCCACAGAGGATGCCATATCCACTGCCCTCCACTCAGTCTTCAAATACCCTGAAAATAGCAACACCTAGATCAGAATACAGTTTGTTGATTTCAGCTCAGCATTCAAGAAAACTGATTGGCAAATTTAGCACTCTGGGCTTGAGTACCACACTCTGTAAATGGATATTGGACTTCCTCACAAACAGAACCCAGACAGTTTATATTGGCAGTCACACCTCCTCCAACACTGAAGCCCCCCAGGGCTGTGTTCTCAGCCGCCTCCTATTCACACTGTACACCCACAGTTGCAATCCCTGACATTGAGAGAACTCTGTAGGGAAATTTGCGGATGACACTACCATCATAGGCCGTATTGCAAACAACAATGAGAATTCATATCGGGAGGAAATCAACAATCTTGGAGAGTCAATGCAGCAAAACCAAGGAGCTGATTGGTGAAGACACACACCCCTGTATACATCAGTGAAGCTGAGGTGGACCAGGTGAACAGTTCATGTCATGGAAATCAAACTAGCTCAGAAAATAACTGTATTTCTTAAAAAAAACTTAAGGCAAAATTCCTGTCCAAGTTATTTTTAAATTTTACAGAGGGGCAATAGAAAGCATCCTGACTTGAAACATTACAACTGGCACAACTGGCATGGGACGTACACGGCCCAGGACCAGAGGGCTCTGCAGTGGGTGATTAAAACCGCCCAGAACGTCATTGGTACCCATCTATCAAGCATTAGTGATATCAGAGAGATGAGGTGCATGCGCAGAGCCCAAAGGATACTAAAAGACAATACCCACCCCAGCCACAGCCTGTTCACCCTGGTGCCATTCGGCAGACGATACAGAATATCCGCTGTCGTACCACCAGACTACAGAGCTGCTTCTTTCCTAAGGTTGTGAGACTCCTCAACTCTACCTCATCCTTTGCACTCCACCATGAATAAATGACAAGGAACTTTCTGTTATGCTAGTTTTGCACATTACCATACCACTACCTTGTATAATATATGTATATGAGTAAATGTATGTATGTATGTATGTATTGTTTTTATTTT